>BLSH010406764.1:575708-618718 GCA_018402905.1 Glandirana rugosa
TTTGACGGGGGTGGACACAGTGACCGACGTTTGACGGGAGTGGATACAGTGACCGACGTTTGACGGGGTGGACACAGGGGCAGTTTGCAGGCAGTGACACAGGTGGGGGCAGTTTGCAGCCAGTGACACAGGTGGGGGCAGTTTGCAGCCAGTGACACAGGTGGGGTTAGTTTGCAGCCAGTGACACAGGTGGGGCAGTTTGCAGGCAGTGACACAGGTGGGGCAGTTTGCAGGCAGTGACAGAGGTGAGGGCAGTTTGCAGCCAGTGACACCGGTGGGGGCAGTTTGCAGCCAGTGGCACAGGTGGGGCAGTTTGCAGGCAGTGACACAGGTGGGGGCAGTTTGCAGCCAGTGACACAGGTGGGGCAGTTTGCAAGCAGTGACACAGGTGGGGGCAGTTTGCAGCCAGTGACACAGGTGGGGTAGTTTGCAGGCAGTGACACAGGTGGGGGCAGTTTTCAGGCAGTGACACAGGTGGGGCAGTTTGCAGGCAGTGACACAGGTGGGGCAGTTTGCAGGCAGTGACACAGGTGGGGTACATTGCAGAGATCCCCCCCACTTACCCCATCCAGGAGGCAGGATTGTTGCAGAGATTCGGCATGTGGAGAGCGGCTGAGTCTGCAGAGTTTGGCATACGGAGAGCGGCTGTCCCCCCTCGTCGGTCCCCTGTGGTCATGGTCTCTGTGGGAGCGGAAGTCACGTCCGCTGCCACAGTGACCCAGCTCCGCATCCAATCACAATGAGAGGAGGCTCAGGGCAGCCAACCAAGCTATGCAGTGTGCGCCTGTTCAGCGCACACTCATAGCTTTTAATGGCCGACCAATAGGCTCACTACTTGGCTGTCATGTGACAGCCAAGGAGCTGAAGAAAAAAAAAAGAGAGTCAATGTACCGGCGCCACCTGCAGGGGGGCGGGACTGACTTTTTTTTTTCTTCTTTTCTAGCCAGCGGGGAGGCGGCGCCCTAGCGCCCCTCAAACACCAGCCGCCACTGGTACTAAGGAATCATTCTCCCCTCTATATTTAGGAACACATGCAGTTTTAGCATTTGTGCCTTGAAAAAGTATTCATACCCCTTGAAATTTTCAATATTTTGTCATGTTACAACCAAAAACGGAAATGTATTTTATTGAGATTTTATGTGATAGACCAACACAAAGTGGCACATAATTGTGAAGTGGAAGGAAAATGATAAATGGTTTTCACATTTTTTTACAAATAAATATTAGAAAAGTGTGGTGTACATTTGTATGGCGCCCCCCTGAGTCAATACTTTGTAGGACCACCTTTCGCTGCAATTACAGCTGCAAATCTTTTTGGGGAGGTCTCTACCAGCTTTGCACATCTAGAGAGGACATTTTTGCCAATTATATTTTGCAAAATAGCTCAAGCTCTGTCAGATTGGATGGAGGGCGTCTGTGAACAGCAATTTTCAAGTCTTGCTACAAATTCTCAATTGGATTTAGGTCTGGTCTTTGACTGGGGCATTCTAACACATGAATATGCTTTGATCTAAACCATTCTATTGTAGCTCTGGCTGTATGTTTAGGGTCATTGTCCTGCTGGAAAATGAACCTCCGCCCCAGTCTCAAGTCTTTTGCAGACTAAAGCCTCGTACACACGGTGTGACAGTCGTACAAAAGCGGTCGTACAACAGCTTGTTGTATGATCATCCGACCATTAGTACGCGCGATTAGAACAGCCGTCATGTGACGGTCGTACTACAGAAGTTGGATGAGCAGACTAGAAAACTTCTGTTGTACAACAAGCGGTCGTACGACTGTGGGGCCAACAAGTTGTACATGCAAAACATGCATGCTCAGAAGTCAGGAACGCCCAGAAGTGTCTGTTCGTGTAAACCTACATTCCTGATTCACAAATCACATGCACCTGAACTTCCTCCTTATACACTCCTAACACGTCACCATGTTAGGCTTGGTCGTACAATCGCTTAGTGCACGTCAGTATGCGAGAGACCACAGCCAACATATGATTTTGGAAGTCCAGTCGCACAACCGTCACTCCGTGTGTACGAGGCTTAAGAGGTTTTCTTCTAAGATTGCCCTGTATTTGGCTCCATCCATCTTCCCATCAACTCTGACCAGCTTCCCTGTCCTTGCTAACAAAAGCATCCTCACAACATGATGCTGCCACCACCATGTCTCACGGTGGGGATGGTGTGTTCAGGGTGATGTACAGTGTTAGTTTTCCGCCACACATAGCGTTTTGCTTTTGGGCCAAAAAGTTACATTTTTGTCTCATCTGACCAGAACACCATCGTCCACATGTTTGCTGTGTCCCCTACATGGCTTCTCGCAAACTGCAAACGGGACTTCTTATGGCTTTCTTTCAACAATGGCTTTCTTCTTGCCACTCTTTCATAAAGGCCAGATTTGTGGAGAGCACGACTAATAGTTGTCCTGTGGACAGATTCTCCCACCTGAGCTGTGGATCTCTGCAGCTCCTCCAGAGTTACCATGGGCCTGTTGGCTGCTTCTCTGATTAATGCTCTCCTTGCCTGGCCTGTCAGTTTAGGTGGACAGCCATGTCTTGGTAGGTTTGCAGTTGTGCCATACTCTTTCCATTTTCGGATGATGGATTGAACAGTGCTCCATGAGATGTTTAAGGCCTCATACACACGGGCGTATCTAAAAAAATAAACAAAACATTGGGTCCGACGTCAAGGAAAAAAAGTCAACGTTTTTCGGCGTTATGCATTGGCGTTTTTGAGCGTTCGCGAGCGTCGGCGTCAATAGGCGTTTTTAAAAAAAAATCATCCCTCTGCTATTTTTCAACCTAAAAACGTCGGCGTCAAAAAACGGTACAATATTAGGTGGCGTCTGTTGGCGTTTGTTGGCGTTTTGTGGCGTCGGCGTCAAAAAACGTCAAAACGTTACAGCCTCAGAACGCGATGGCCATGGGTTCTACTCTCTGCTCACTAACGCCGACACCACCTACAGCTCAAAAATGCCGACGTTTTTATGGGGCCATTGACTAACATGGAGAGATGAAAAAAACGCCAGAAAACGCCGGCGTCAAAAAACGTCCGTGTGTATGAGGCCTAAAGCTTGGGATATTTTTTATAACCTAACCCTGCTTTTAACTTCTCCACGACTTTATCCCTGACCTGTCTGGTGTGTTTCTTGGCCTTTATGATGCTGTTTGTTCACTAAGGTTCTCTAACAAACTTCTGAGGGCTTCACAGAACAACTGTATTTATACTGAGATTTATACTGAGATAAAATTACACACAGGTGGACTCCATTGGTAGCCCGTCCATTAGGGGGGGTTAAACATGTGATTAGAGCCAGTGGCTCTAATAGGCTTCAAAAAAGGGTGGGCTCGGGGCGCAGAACACTGCGCTCCGAGCCCACCCAGTTGTGTGGCAATAGTGAATGAATATTCGCTATTGCCACACTGATCCTCTTCCTGGCCGATCAGGAAGCGGGTCCTGAGACCCGTCAACTGATTGGATGAAAGGGCAGTCGATCCTTTTGGACGCCTAGGGGGAGAAGATGCACGGCGGAAGCTGCTGTGATGCAGAGAAGGGGAAGACCCAATGAAGTCTGCCACCCATCACCCGGTGCTTGGGTAGTGCAGGTGACCCAACCGACTGACAGCGGAGAGCGCGGGGGGGCGTCAGCCGACCACTTGGGGGTATGGTTGTTTGCCGCACCCCCCTAAAAAAAAAACACCAGCCACCACTGGTGGACTCTATTTACTAATTAGGTAATTAGGCAATTAGTTCAACTAGATTTTAGTTAGGGGTATCAGAGTAAGGGGGGCTGAATACAAATGCATGCCACACTTTTCAGATATTTATTTGTAAAACATTTGGAAAACCATTTAGTGTTTTCCTTCCACTTCACAATTATGTGCCACTTTGTGTTGGTCTATCACATAAAATCCCAATAAAATACATTTATGTTTTTGCTTGTAACATGACAAAATGTGGAAAATGTAAAGGGGTATGAATACTTTTTCAAGGCACTGTGTGTATATATTAGGTGCATTTTCCATATATTGGGGTGATTTTTCTATGTTTTTGTGAAATGCCATTGCAGGTGACACCTCAGCAGGTAATGTAGGCTTCCCCAGGGCATAAAGTCTAAGGCTGGCTGTTCACGGTCTGGTTTTTTTTGTTCAACCAGTAGGCTCAACCTACGATAAACTAACAAACTCGTCCATCCCCACAAACAAGGTAGATGGAGGAATCCCCTCTGTCAGGACTAAGTAATTAAAAAATAATATTAAATAACAAAATAAATAAAGTTAAAAAACTGTTTGGCTGCAGCAGTTGATCATTCAAAACACTTTCCAATATGTCCCGTAAATGGAAGTTGATTAAGTAGCCCCCGTTCTGAGGTGGGGGAGGGGGAGGAGAGGGAAGGGGGGGGGGATTTTATTTAGGATACCTGTCAAAGCCAGGTACCCACTCCCCCCTCCCCTCCAAAAAGTGCCAAATGTGGCAGTGGAGGGTGCAAACAAGCGGAGCTTCCCCGCTTTAACCAGTTTACGCCTGCGCTATAGCTGAAAGATGGCTACAGCGCGGACTTACTTTGCCGGGAGGGCGTCCATGGATGTCCTCCTGTGATTGCCCTGCCTGCGCACTGGTGCCACGCTCTGTGATTGCTGAGTCCTTCAGACTCAGCTGATCACAGATCGAGGTAAAGGGCCATTCACAGCAGCCCTTTACCACATGATCAGCTGTGTTCTATGACAGCTGATCATGGTTGTAAACACAAGCCAGTTTATAGGCTTTTCTTTCCTCACGTTGACAGCATGAGGAGAGAAGAAGAGAGCCAATAACCGGCTTGTGTTAATGGGGACATCAGCACTGATGATCAGGGCACTGATTATCAGTGCAGTCCCACCAGTGCCCACCAGTGCTGCCAATCAGTGCCCATTAGTGTCACCTGTCAGTGCTGCCTATCCATGCCCATCAGTGCTGTCTATCGGTGCCCCTCAGTGCCATCTATGAGTGCCACCTATCAGTGCCCTTCAGTGCCACCTAACAAAATCCATCAGTTCCACCTATCAGTGCCCATCAGTGCCACCAATAAGTGCAGCCTCATCTGTGCCCAGCAGTGCCACCTATCAGTGCCCATCAGTGCAGCCTTATCAGCGGACATCAGTGAAGGAGAAAAATTGTTATAACAAAATTTTGAAAAAGGTTTTTCTTTTCAAAAATGTCGGTCTTTTTTCGTTTGTTTAGCAAAAAATAAAAAACCCAGTGGTGATTAAATACCACCAAAAGAAAGCTCTGTTTGTGTGAAAAAAAAATTATAAAAATTTCACATGGGTACAGTGTTTCATGACTGCGCCATTGTCTGTCATTCAAAGTGCAACAGCGCGGAAAGCTGAAAATTGGCCTGGGCAGGAAGGGGGTGAAAGAGCCCACTAGGCAAGCGGTTAATATAGTTACGTGTTTGTCTGAAAACATTGAGATGAATTCCGTTTAACCTTCGAAGTTATCAACCCAAAACGAATGGTAAATGATCATGTTGACAGACACGCAGTGGTCACATGCGGCTAGCATGACTAATGAAATGATGTTTTTTGCCGCTCTCTGTGATGTACAGTCACGTTGATGCATTCACACCTTCTGCATGTGATCCATGCCTGCAAGTATAAACACAATTCTCTTCGTATTACATAAGTTGTTTTCCCCAGCAAACCCCTTACTCAGCATGTTCCCTGCAGTACACAATGGTTCCCATCTTCTATGGTTTCCTTGGTGAAATAGCTGATTGCTGTATCAATGTCCCATGGTTTATGTGAGTTAAAGCTTGTCTGTTTATTAGCATGACATGTCCGTACATAACCTGCCTTATGATACCTTAAAGTTGCTTGAGTCTACATATCGAGAGTTTCGATCGAGTTAAAACCAAAAACAAAAATGTATTATATTGCAGCTTACAAATTCTGCAGTTTTGGCAAGTAAGAACTATTGAATAATGGAGGATCTGGACACAGCTTATCTCCCTGCTAAAAAAGAGGTTGTTTGTGTGGTTAGACCCAGACAGGATAGGACTTTTTTTCATGGGTTTTCTTGTTGTAGACAAGCTGCCCAAGTTAGTTGCCAAAGCTGCTGCCATAGAGTCTCTCTCTGCAGAGCAACATGTTTCCAAGGTGTGTGGGATTTTGAGAAAGACCTTTGAAAAGGCATCTACCTGCTCTATAGGGAACAATTACAGGAATCGCATAAGTGCCTATTATTATTTTTTACTGAGCTCCGTGATGTATAAATGATCCCCCGCAACAAACAAAGTGAACCATATGTAGCACCATTTATTAGTGTGCTAGAGAGAGTAGGAAAATTTAGGCAGGCCTAGCTGGTTTCTAGGCCTGTTTGTTTTCATACTGGGCTGGGAGTGGCTCAGGGAGGGCTGGGTGACTCACAGGTGGTGTCATCAGGTATACCTCCCAACTGTCCCTGATTTGTCCCTTTGTCTCTCATTGCTCTTCATTTGTACTTCATTGTGGTCTGATGCATATTCCTATATATAAAATGCACTTTGCATCTATCAAAAAGTGTTTTACAATGCTAAACCTTTCTTCCATCTAAATTGCTGCATTTATACATTTAAAAAGCCAATATAAAGGAATAGAAGTGGTTAAAAAAAGCATTTGTGGGTTTAACTAATACTATTTTTTTGTATAGTTCTCCTTTAAGGGGGCGTGGCAGGGGGAGTGTCCTATGCCTACATACTTTTGTTAATAGGTTTCCCTCGTTCCCATCTCAGAAAGTTGGGAGGTAGGATCAGGACCTCCCACTTCTTTCCAGAGGTTTCTGGTGCTTTCTGGAAAGAGAGGTGGAGAGGGAAGGTGTAGCCACCTGGGGTAATTTTAGGAGCCCTGACCAATCCCCAGGATGGACTGGGGAGGCACACCTGGGAGGACTGGGAGATTCCAGTCAAAGATGGGTGCGGAACCATAAGAGTGTACTATGGAGAAAGGGGCAGAGGAAAGGGGCAGCTGCAACAATGAGGGCTGGCAGAGCCTGAAGAGGGCTTACTGGGATCAGTAGCAGTGTTAAGGATAGCTAGCACTGGAAACCTTCCTACACTATTGGGGCCCGGGGTCCCTGCCTGCAAAAGGGCATTTCACTGAGGCCTGGCTGATCTAGTGTCAGGCCTAACCACATGGTGCTAGCTGATCCGGCGTATGCAGCAAGTAAAGTGCTGGAGGAGTGAAGGAGAAGAGGTCTGAAGTTAGAATCGTGCTGGAGAGAAGACTGGAGTGTATATACTGTAGTGTATATAGTGGTCCCAAGCAAATTGCACTAAATCCTATTGGGCATCCCATATTTCCTAAATTCCCATCCAAGTTCATCCCCCTCAATAAAATACAAAAAAAACAAGTGCATGGACTGTTCAATGACTCTGAGTGCTTAAGAGTTGAATGCTGGGCTGGGTAGGGGGACAGACAGACCATTATACTCAGCAGCCCCTGCGGGGGTACTGCTATATGTAAAATCACAGCACACAATAAAAGTACAAGGTGATACAGCAAATGGTCTATCCTCAAAAGAGGAAATGTCCCAATCCCAGAACCCTCTAGGCTTCAAGGCTCCCTAGTTCTAACTAGGCCAAAACTGGTCCACCAAGTACCTTGAGGAGGGCTCGTCTGAAGAAAGTCCTCCCAGGTTGAGAAGAGGAGAAAAACCCTGAAGGCTTCAGATCCGGTCCGTGACATCAGGTGGGCCCCGATATCCTGCACCCTCTGTCTCTGTGAGAAAAAAAACAATAAAACACATGTTCTGTGCAAGTGCCCGTGATAATTAAGTGCACAAATAAATAATAGGTGCCATGTGCAGATACACAAGGTAGGCCTTACAGCTGGTAATTTACTCTTGGACTAGCCACAATGACATGGTACCTGATCCCAGGAGATGGATGTAATACTTAAAGGTACAGTACATAAATATCAATAAACCTGGTCCCCGTGGATAGAAAACGACCTCCCTAAAGAATTTGGTAGGTCCCTGCTGACTTCATGAAATGGTGTGACTTGCTCATGTGGAGTGGCTCATTGACAAGGACTCGTCCTGACTTCCCACCAATGTATGTTTCACCTACACTAGACTCTTTTGTGTTTTTTTTTCCTATCTAAACTATCATCCTGAAGTCAAAGGTAGGTCATACACTAAACATTTTTTTTTTTTATTCAACCAGCAAGTTCCCCCAATCAACGTGGATGGGGGAATCACTGTGCTATTGTGTTCTCACAGCGGGGAGCCTTTACTGCCATCAGAACACAATGATTAGTGTTTCCAGCTATAGCCGGCTGCATTTATCTTTCAGGAAATAAAACAACAGGGTGGTTGTACAGTCAATGGATAGATTGTACAACCACAGTGCCCATACATGGATCAAAACGCGGCTAGTCCCTGCTGAACTGGCCAAATTAGGATTCATGTATGGCCGGCTTAAAGGAACTGTTGAAAAGGACTTACTCAAACAAAGCTTATGCCTGATAGATATTTAACAGCCAAATAGGAAGAAACAATGTATCATATTATTCATTACTACTGCTATGTACTTCTTAAATCTCAATAAAAATGTATAGAACTTAATAAATAAAATTACAATTATATTCAAATATGTATTCTTGCTCTCAGCCTCTTCCATATCTTCAGATTTATTAATTTTTTGCTGCTGTGATCTGACTTCCTGTTAGATGGCGGCTAAGTTCTTTTTCCATGGACCCACTGTATGTAGGAACATAATAAGAAGAAACTGTTGCCGCCGACCGACCAGGGGGTGATTGTTTGCCCCCCAAAAAAAAAAACAATGCCAACTGAAGTGAGGGAAATAAATGCACGTTCTGATCACCCAAGTGCACCTCCACCAGGAATTATGTAACATGCCTCCTTACCAGAAGTCTAGAGTCCAAGTTATAAGAGTCTATCACAGAAGGTTCATTCAGCTCCCTCCACTATGCTGAAGGTGATAGTACAATCATGGTTGATGGTAATGGTTTACTTTGTAATAGGAACCCTAAGGAAGTGATAAAATGCCCACATAGTGTAAAACTGCATATGGTTTATTAAAAGGTAAAAATGCTAAGCACTTACAAAAGTTCTGTTAAAATCCCCAAAAAAGTAAATGCATAGCATTATTACATTTTAATAAACCATCTACAGTTTTACACTATGTGGGTGTTTTACCTCTTCCTTATGGGTGCCGTTACGAAGTAAACAATTACCATCTGCCATGATTGTGTAATTGAATCCAACTCAATTTTACTTCAGAGAAGTGCAATGCATAAGATGTTTTCTGTCTCTGTGATGACTAACACTGACCAGGGTGGATAAAAACTGATGATTTTTTCAAAAAAAAATTTTTTAAAAAGTCTGATTTTTTTTTATTTAAATCAGATTTTTTTTATGTAAATCGATTTTTTTGATTTTTAGCAAATTTATTTTAATAAAATGCTTTTGGAGAAAAAATCTCTCTAAATATAGTTTTCTATTTAAGATGCATTAATAATTTAGTTTATTCAGCATGAAATGGAGCTTAGTTATGTAGCATGAGGCTGTATATTCTGCAATATTTACATTTTTGGTAAACTCATTCAATGAATCCAAGCTGAGATAACATGCACTGCATTGATGCATTTACACAATTTCACAGTAACCATGAGATAAAACAAAGATCAGGAATATTCATTTATCCCACTGTTTTGCAAATCTATGTACACTACAAACTGTATGATTGGATCGGTTCTGATATTGATGTTTTACTAAACTGACAGTTTATTATTCTAAATAGGAAACCTTCATTTTGTTTGCAAATATTAAATATTCTAACTACCAGCAAGAATACGTGCTTACATTTAAAGAGCACCTGTCTTTTCAGATCCATCATGGCAGCGCCTGTTAGCAGGCATCCACTCACCTGCTGCGGCCACGTCCCTCACCTTGTTGTGTCACTTCTGCATCACCAGCCGTCCCATTATAGTGAATGTGACTGTCGGTCAGTCAACAGCGGGTCAGAGGAGGAGCCGCTGCGAGACAGAGATGACAGTTAAATGTCAAGTATATATATTTTTAGATGACTCTTTAAAAATTATGATTTAAATCAAGCCTTTTTACTAGTGATGTTAATCATAATTTAAATTGTGATTTACGTCAACTTTTTTTAAAATCAAATCCACCCTTACACTGACTGAGAGAACATGGGAGAAGCAGAGAGGGTCTAGGTAGGACTGAAGAAAATAGTACTAAAATAGAGGGGGAGAAGAGAGGTAGATACCAAATACAAAGTTAAACAAGTTGTAGAGGCACTGAACTACACCTAGATGTCAGTATACATTTTAATATCGATAAGGCAATGGATTTCAATGCAACAAAAGAAAATAAACTGCGGTCATGTAAGCACTCTTTACACTGAAAAAAGCCAGAAAGTGACTTTGGGATCATAGGATCGCTGTATCACTTTCCAATACAGCCAACCTGCAATACCATCATTCCTCAGGTATAGCAGAAGCCAGCGCCTGATCCCACCTGGCTACATGTACATCAGACCACAAAGAGGGATAATGAGGAGTAGGGATGAAGCTGTATTTGGTCTGAACCTGAACTATAGCTGGCACTGCCACAGAAAAGTTGTAAAACTCCAGCGCTCAAACAGTTGTACATCCAATGGTGTCTCAACCTGTGTAACTGCATCGTATGCTGCAAACGCCTAGTGCATTACCACAACCACCAACATTTTTTAGGTTCAAAAGTCACAAACATACTCACAAACACGAGAAGGAACAAGCACATCAAACACAGCTCCATCCATTGGCAATGTCATCAGACCATGTTTGCTGCGGTTGGAAGGCTAATGCGTTTCGGGGAACATGCCCCCTTCATCAGAGCTCTGAGGAATGGGGCATGTTCCCCGAAACTCGTTAGCCTTTTAACTCCAGCATACATGGTCTGATGACATTACCTATGGCTGGAGTTGTGTTTGATGTGCTTGTTCCTTCCCCATGTTTCCATGTTTTAGACTTTTGAACCTAAAAAACATTGGTGGTGGTAATGCACTAGGCATTTGTGCCCTCCTGTGTTTTTTACAGCTATCATTGCTGGGCTGATGAGCTATGGATGCAAAATTCCCTAAGAATTCCCCTAGAACCCAATATTGCCATGCGCCCATATTATGTTAATGATTTCATAAACATCCCTGTCCTTTTGTATATGTTCCCTGTAGGTCAGGGAATCTCCTGCCTGCAACTCACTTGCCAAACAATGGCAGCTAACCGACAGGTTTGGACCAAATACAAGCTCATTTCTACTCCTCAGCATCCCACTTTGTGGTCTGATGTTCACCTAGGCAGACGGGGTCAGGTGGTGGCTTCTGTTATACCTGAGGAATGATTGGCATTGCGCCTTTAGGTTGGCTGTACTCTAATTGATACTTCCAGGTTCAGATGAAACCCTAGATTATCACTATTAAGGAGAAAAAAGGGAGGGGGATAAATTGGTTCCAAGTGAGGAACATGCCCTCCTCAGCATCCCTCTTGATGGTCTGATGTTCACGTAGGGGTCAGGTGGTGACTTCTGTTATACCCAGGGAATGATTGGAATTGCTCCATCGGGTTGGCTGTACTGTAAGCGATACTTCTAGGTTCGGATGAAACCCTACTGAGGAGAAAAAAAGGGAGAGGGATAAATTGGTTCCAAGAGAGGAACAGTCCCTCCAAATGACAGACAGGTTGGACTTGGAGCAATGCATGTAGACCAACATAACCTAACCATTTCCTGAAGTATTGGAAAATTTTTGTTATTTTTGTGCAGACATCTCTAACGAGGGAGTTCCTTTAAACAATAGATATTGATTGCTGTTTATAACCTAACCTGCCTTGTATCCATATCTCATAGCAAAGTAATCCGCTAGTGACATAATTAAACTTGAAGTGTTATAACTTGCCTAGGTATGCTTGTGTAGCTGACAATTCCTTGATGTCAATAGCAGTAGCTGACGCACAAGGTCGAAAAACCGATGCTATGATTGCAGCCATCTGCTCCAGCAAACAGAGTTATCTCCTAAAGACATCATACAAAGATTGTAAAACAATCCAAAGTATTTGAGAACAATAAACCGATGTCCGACTTTTACGCTTTTTTATAATGTATTGTTGGAGCCAAAGTTTACCTACAGTTATTGGTTATCTATAGAGAATACCTTAGGCCTTATCTCTAAATGCACCGTGAGGTAGAGGTCATTCCAAGGTGGCAATGGTACCGGCTGTTATTTCCTTGGAGGAAGTTGTATTCTTTTTTTACCTTTTATGGACAAATGTGTCATAGCTAACACTCCATTTATTCCTAAATTAAATAATGTGTCATATATGAAATTGCAATTTGTTTTAAAAGTTGGAAGTAAGAGTGTCGAAATGGAGTTTCTCCTGAATGTGATCCATGATAGGGTACAATGTACAGGGTGGGCCATTTATATGGATACACCTTAATAAAATGGGAATGGTTGGTGATATTAACTTCCTGTTTGTGGCACATTAGTATATGTGAGGGGGGAAACTTTAGAAGATGGGTGGTGACCATGGCGGCCATTTTGAAGTCGGCCATTTTGAACCCAACTTTTGTTTTTTCAATAGAAAGAGGGTCATGTGGCACATCAAACTTATTGGGAATTTCACAAGAAAAACAATGGTGTGCTTGGTTTTACCGTAACTTTATTCTTTCATGAGTTATTTACAAGTTTCTGACCACTTATAAAATGTGTTCAATGTGCTGCCCATTGTGTTGGATTGTCAATGCAACCCTCTTCTCCCACTCTTCACACACTGATAGCAACACCGCAGGAGAAATGCTAGCACAGGCTTCCAGTATCCGTAGTTTCAGGTGCTGCACATCTCATGTTTTTCTTATGAAATTCCCAATAAGTTTGATGTGTCACATGACCCTCTTCCTATTGAAAACCAAAAGTTGGATTCAAAATGGCCGACTTCAAAATGGCCACCATGGTCACCACCCATCTTCTAAAGTTCCCCCCCTCACATATACTAATGTGCCACAAACAGGAAGTTAATATCACCAACCATTCCCATTTTATTAAGGTGTATCCATATAAATGGCCCACCCTGTATTTTTAGGTAGCTGCATCACTCTTTTGGAATGCATACCAGTTAGGAATGAGGAAAACTGATAGAATTTATTTTCCTGAAGTCATACATTTTCTGAAAAAAAAAATTGCATCAATGGGCCAACACAGCGGCTTATTATTATTATTATACAGAATTTATATAGCACCAACAGTTTGCGCAGCGCTTAACAAAATGAAGGCAGACCGTACAGTTACATTACAATTTGGTTCAAAAGGAATTAGAGGGCCCTGCTCGTTAGAGCTTACAATCTAACAGGGAGGGCCAATTGATACAAAAGGTAATAGCTGTGGGGGGCGAGCTGATGTAGAAAGTAAACCAGTGTATTAGTTAGAAGCAGGATAGGCTTCTTTAAAGAGAAGGTTTTTCAGGGATCGTCTAAAGATGGATAGATTAGGAGACAGTCGGACAGATTGGGGTAGGGAGTTCCAAAGAAAGGGAGAAGCTCTGAAGAAATCCTGGAGGCGAACATAGGAGGAGGTGACAAGGGAGCTAGAGAACAGGAGGTCTTGGGAGGACTGAAAAGAGCGGCTTGATTGGTATTTTGGGACTAGGTTAGAGATGTAGCTGGGGGCAGAGTTGTGGATGGCTTTTTAAATCATTTTTAGTACTTTGAATTTTATTCGTTGGGTGAGTGGAAGCCAGTGAAGAGATTGGTAGAGAGGGGTGGAGGACACTGAACGGGTGGTAAGGTGGATGAGTCTTGCAGCAGCATTCATTATGGACTGAAGGGAGGATAATGTATGCAAAGGAAATCCAATAAGGAGAGAGTTGCAGTAGTCAAGGCAACAGATAACCAGAGAGTGAATTAGCTTGGTGGTGTCTGTTAGGAGAAGTCCTTTTGTACTTATTAGCGCTATTTGCTCGTTCACGCACATGCGCCGGAAACGGTGCCAGACAGCTCTATTTCAACGGGACACACCTTGCAGCAAGTGCTGTCTGATCTACAGCGTTACCTGTACTAACCTGCAAACCTGTTAACCTGTTCTGAACCTGTTACCGACCCGGCTTGTCTACGACCCTCCTGCTGTCTGCCTGCACTCGATCCCAGCTTGTCTACGACCTCGTTCCTGCCTGATCCTCTGATACCTTTGCTGCTCGCCTGTTGACGACCCTGCTCGGACCCTACCATCCACCTGTCTGCTCCTCTTGTACCGCACTGCCAGCCTGTTGCCACCTGACTCCACTCCAGTGCCTGTTGCCATCCAGACCTCAGCAGCTTCCAGCTATGCAGCGGCCCAGCTCAACTGGGTTGCTCCTATCTAACTACACCTTCCACCCGCAGGTCATCTCCACCTCTAGCAATCCCACGGCCCGCCTGCTGGTGAACATCATTGGACTGTCACAGGCACTCATACCTCACCGTGCTCTTGTGGCCGCTGTCTCAACCCCAGCGGTCCCTCAAACCAGGGTCGTAGGAGAGGCCGTCCCCTGCCGTCAGGCTCCCTACCTGGTATGTAACAGTGTCATTGGTTAAAAAGGGGTGCATTCTAGAGATATTGCGGAGGCTAAGGCAGCATGATTTGGACAGGGATTGGATGTGGGCCTGAAAGGACAGTTCAGAGTCTAGGGTTACCCCTAGCATATGTGGGGATGGACTGATAGTTGTGCCATTGATCTTAACAGTGACGTCAGGGCAAGGAGCACGTGGGGGAGGAAATATTATGAGCTTGGTTTTAGATAGATTCAGTTTGAGGAAGTGGTGTGACATCCAGGCTGATAGGTCTGTTAGTAAAGCAGTAATGTGTGAGGAGACTGATGGGGTAAGCTGAGGGGTACAGAGATAGATTTGGGTGGCACCGGCATATAAATGGTAGCGGAAGCCATGAGAGGCTATCAGCTGACCCAGGGACGATCGAGAATAGTAGAGGTTCAAGGATAGAACCTTGGGGAATCCCAAAGGTAAGAGGGGTTGGAGAGGAGGAAGTGGAGTTGTAAGTGACACTGAAGGTGCGGTGAGATAGGTAAGATTTGAACCAACGGAGAGCACAGCCATGGAGACCAAGCAAATTGAGTTTTTTGAGGAGGAGGGAGTGATCAACTGTATCAAAGGCAGCAGAGAGGTCCAAGTGTAAGAGTACGGAATAATGACTGTTGTTTTTAGCTGTTAGTAAGGCGTTTGTAAGTTTTAGGAGAGCAGTTTCTGTGGAGTGCTGTGGACGAAATCTGGACTGAAGGGGTTCAAGAAGGTTATTCTCAATGAGGTGGTCACTCAGTCGGTTGTAGACTAAACGTTCAAGGAGTTTGGAGGCAAAAGGGAGTAAGGAGATGGGTCTTAGGTTGTTAAGATTGGTGGGGTCAAGTGAGGCCTTTTTTGGTATGGGAGTAACTAGTGCTTAGAGGTTAACACTTCACCTTTGCATAACTAGGGTCCTCTGTTAAAATCCCAACCAGAACATTTTTTTATAAATAGACCCTTTACTATTTACAATATAACAGTAATTGCTAAAGTCAATGAATCTCTGAGAAGACTTTGGATTGGTTTATTTAACCACTTGACCTCCAGAATAATTATACTCCCTTCATGACCAGGCCATTTTTTGCTGTTCAGCACTGTACTACTTTAACTGGTGTAGCCATGTGCTCCCGTGAGAATGGCTGGTAGTAGTGGTTCCCCTTATAGCTGCCCTCAATCACACCATATTTCACACATCCGTAGACACTGACCAGGCCGGCTCTTGTTTTTGTTGTTTTATTTAGGGGAAATAACTTGGATGAGGATAAGGGATGACTATGGGATGCCCAAAGAATTATAATACACAAAGTCCATATACTGTACACTCCTGTATATGTACACTTCCCTGCAGACCGTCCCTCTGCAGACTGTTACTCCTCACAACTCTCCAGCACTCAACTTACTGATCGTTTCTCCTACAGTTCTCTCTCCAACACTGAACTTAGTAAATCATCACTCCATTACTTATCTCCAGCACTGCACTTAGTTTCCAGCTGGAAAGGAAATTTATCAAGCTTCTCTGTTCCTTTCTCTTCACCGTGGCTAGCACATGGCGAGGCCTACTCTCAGCAGAACCTCCGGAACACTCATTACAAGTCAGGGATCACAAGCCCCTGAATGTGTAGCAAAAGGTTCTTGAGTGCTAGCAGGGCCTTTGATGGACTACAACTCCCAGCCCATCCTTCTTCCAGGTCCCACTGACCTTCTTTTCCTCAGTGACTCTCCTTTCCCTGAACTGGCTCCCAAGGTTCCAACAGACTGTCCACTATTCCTCTCCTAGCCTGCTCCAGCACTTTCTCTTTCAGTTCCCAGGGACCACCACTCACCAAACCGGATCTCTTTAAAGTCTCTCACTGTGTAGCACCTCCGCTTTTCTTCTGTTCCCTGTGCGACTCCAGGAATCACCAACTTCCTGGCTGCAATCGAACCTCCAGGCCCCAAGGTCACCCTCCCCAGACTGGGGTAACCTCCCAGGTAGGGGCCTCCACAGCGCCTCTGCTACATCTCCAGACTTCCACCCGACACTTCTCTCCCAGATTGGGCTGACTCAGAGTATTTAAGGAGGGCTGCCCCCTGCCAATCCTGCCTGGGGATTGATCAGGGCTCCTTAGAACACTCCAGATGGCTCCATCTATCTCCCAGCTCTCTGGCCAGAAACCTTCTCCAGGTTTCTAGAAAGAAGTGGGAGGTTCTGGTGACCTCATCTGTCAAGTCCACTCAATCCTCCCTGAGCCTCTCCTCCCAGCCAAGATCAAAACATTCAGGCCTGCTTTTACACTCAGGCCTGACTAAATTCACCTTACCTAGCAAACCCTGCTAGAAAAACGCACCTATTCTATGGGGGCGCTACACTGGCAATTGCACGGTCATGCAACACTGTACGCAAATAAAATTTATATCATTTTTTCACACAAATCGAGCTTTCTTTTGGTGATATTTGATCACTGCTGGTTTTTTTATTTTTTTAATATATAAACAAAAAAAGGCCAAAACTATTGGAAAAAATATATATATTCTGTTCTAAACCAAATACAATAAAATTAAATTTCTTCATGAACTTAGGCCAAAATATATTCTGCTACATGTCTTTGGTAAAAATAAATTGCAATAAGTGTATAATAATTGGTTTGTGTAAAAGTCATAGTGTTTTATAGACTATGTTATAAATACTAGAATTTACACAGCTATAGGCACTATACTAGTAATGGCGGTGATCAGTGACTTATAGTGTGTATGTGATAGTGTGGCGGACAATCTGGTGCTAACTGACACTAGCTGGGAGGGACACTAACTGACTAACTGACACTGATGTTGCTAGTGACACTAATACAGTGATCAGTTATAATACTGTGCACTGTACTAATGACGCTAATTTCTCCCTGAACTCAGAGTTAGTTTCAGGGAGTAGAAACAGCCAGATTGTTGTTCTGTGTTCGATGTTCAGTATGTTTGCTGTGATTGTCCACAGTCGATTGGCAGGCATACAGCCAAAATCATTGAGTGTACAAAGGCAAGCAGTCACTTTAAGTGCTAAGAAGTCTTCTGTAGTGCAAAACAACAGGGTAATTACAAAAACAGAGGGGATGCTACCCTCCTTAGAAGGGGTGGTCTTATTGGCACTACAAAAACAAAATAAAATGGAAGGCGCACGCACCTAGTGCATTACCAAAAAACATTTATTTAATGATAGAATCAATAAAAAATGGATGCTTACAAGGTAACAACTATTAGTAAGCCATAAAAACACATAAAGCTGGGTAGCATGGATAAACATCTGCTGTATTCACATCACTGGGTACACAGCTTAGCTCTGAGGAAGGGGGTGCACTTCCGTAACACGTCAGCTGTATACCCCGCTATGTGATTATGGCATATGTGTGTCCACGCTGCCCAGCTTTACTAATAGTTGTTACCTTGTGAGCATCCATTTTTTATTAATTCTATCATTGAATAAATGTTTTTTGGTAATGCACTAGGTGCGTGTGCCAGCCAAAATCATTGGCTATAACACGCTTACAAACTTGTGCTATGTCCAGTCACAGCACAGATCAGAAGAGGGCATGCGGCCCTGAAATCCAAGAAGTAAATCGCTATGTACCAGTATGTTGCTGCGCCTGGTTGTGCTGCCTACTGGCAGTAAATGTACTGTTAGCGGGCCACAAGTGGCTAACAAGGCCATGCAAGCATTTTTTTAAAAGAGGTTTGTAACAATAGAGATTCGGAAAAATACCTTTATTGAGAATTGTTTGGTTTTTGGACTTTGCCATCAAGCATGGAACATAGTGCCCAAGTGAGAAGTCGAGATACATCAAGATATAGAACATCTGGACCTTGCCAGCAAGTGACTGCAATGCAAAAAGCATTTTAGTGGGAAATCAAGATAGTTACATTGAAACATTACATTGAAAAAAGACATCTACAGTAGTTCAGCCAATAGAAAAAAAAAATTGTGTAGCGCTACCCCCGTAGGAGCCGCTTAAGTATGTTATTGCGTACTCTGCCTCTCAACCCCAATAACAGTATCTGCCCCTCTTTGCACACCTGGCAATAGTGCGAGTGCAGTGACCAATGAGAAACACACGTTATGATAAAACACAAAAATTGTCTTTACTGCAATATTTCTGTGTAAAAGTAACAGACAATAACAGAATATATTCAAGTAATGCAACTGGAGAGCAATAATTGAGATTAAGAGTAATATAGCTCAATACTGTATTCAGGCTGCTTTCAGGGGATTCCAAACCTGAATAACCCCAAGAGCAGAGGCACACTTCAGCAATGGCAACTCTAGATCAGATGGGTTACCTTTACATAAATTGTCCAGGCAGGAGGAGAGCAGAGGAATGACCCTCTCTTATGTCAGACCTCTCTCTTCTGTCCCCTGACACCACAGGCTCAACAACAAGCACTGTACCCAAATCAACATTCAATGAATTAACCCTTAAGGTAAACAATCCCGCTCACCCACTTCATATACAGAGCCCTGACCATGTGTGTGCATGCCCGTATGGCTCCGGTAATTTCAGTCCCTTGGAAAAAGATGAGGCCTTGTGTCTTCAGCTAGCCACTTTCATTGGTGCACTTAAATTCCTGAATGGCAGAGCAAATCAATACAACTGGCCTGGATTATCAAACAAAGAAATCAAATCAAAAAGGTGAATAAGGGCAATCATGTCTGTATACAGTCCCTCTGTATCTGGGTGGCCTGATGTCCTGTGGCACTACAAGTGTCAGTAAGATGACTGACAGCAATGATGTCTGTATACAGTGTCCACTCAACTCTATCTGTGTGCAGTGTCCTTGTTTCCTGCAAATGGGCAAAAGTCCCATCACCAATCCTGCGGCCAAGGCCCAAACGAACATCCTGGAATAGGCAGGCTCTTCTGATGACCTGACTGGTCACCTCACACTGGAACGCTCCACACCGTTGGTGCAAGGGCATCTGGATATGCACCTGGGATTCTCCTCTCTCAGGCTGGATGTCCCAGCCTGGCTGTGGATGCCCAGAACAACATGGTGGATTGACCCGGGAGGCAGCACTTCTCCCCTAAGTCCAGTCCCTTCCCTTGCCTTGTAGTAACTGATTTCCCTCAGGAAATCAAGATGGAGTCTGTTTCTCTCTCCCCAGCAGGCTGGCTCTTGTAGTTATCTGTCCATATAAAGCTATGGGGCCATTTTAGATGGGGACTACATAATCCCAGAATCCTTTGCAGCTGCAGTGTGAGTAGGAGGACCCCAGCAACCAGCCATCCCTAAGGGGGACCTTGGCTACATAGAGAATCCTGTAGATTGTTAAAATTAAACTCTGCGCAGCAGTACGCACACTCAAAAAAGAAAAGTAACACACAAAATGTGAACCACAAAAAAGCACACAGTGTACACTTAGTCCTCCTCCAAAAAGAAAGGTACTTGTGGTCCACCCAGCAGGAACCAGGCAGGCCTCATTCTTCAGGGGACCTGCTGAAGCAAGGTCCACCCAAGTTCTAGGTGGGGGGAGAACCTGATTATAAGGCCATCTGCCTCCTAGCCCACTCCCCAAGACTTTCAGGGCAAGCCTGAGGTCCTACACCCTACTTTTTAACCTCTTCATGCCCACACTGTAGCCAAAAAACGGCTACAGCACAGGCCCAAATTGCTGGGAGGGTGTCTGTGTACCCGTACATGTGATCCCAACCCCTTACCATGTGATCAGCTGTCAGCCAATAACAGCTGATTATTGATTCCGCGCATTCCAGACCCACTGCTGCTAAGCAGTGCCCACCAGTGCCACATACCAGTGCCCACCATTGCCACCTACCAGTGCATATCAGCACTGCTAGGCAGTACCCACAAGTGCCACCTACCAATGCCCACCAGTGCCACCTATCAGTGCCCATCGGTGCTGCCAATCAGTGCCCATTAGTGCCACCTATCAGTGCAGCCACATCAGTGCCCATCAGTGCAGCCTATCAGTGCCCATCAGTGCAACCTATCAGTGCCAATCAGTACAGCCTCATCAGTGCACATCAATGAAGGATAAAAATTACCTGTATGCAAAATTTTATAACAAACTATGAAAAATGTTTTTTTTTCAAAATGTTCGATCTTTTTTTTGTTTGTTTGGCAACAAATAAAAGCCACAGCAGTGCTTAAATACCACCAAAAGAAAGCTCTATTTGTGTGAAAATAAATGATAAAAATATCATATGGGTTCAGTGTAGCATGACCGCGCAACTGTCATTCAAAGCGTGACAGCGCTGAAAGCTGAAAATTGGCCTGGGCAGGAAGGGGGTTTAAGTGCCCAGTGAGCAAGTGGTTAAACTAAATCCTATTCCCACAATTGATCCCGAGGAGCCCCGAACAGCCGTGCAAAATTCACAAGTGACAGAGGCTGTCATGGGCGGTAGACATTTAAATGGTGGGGAGATTTCCTAGGCACCATGTTACATGTTATGCACTAAATACAGGTGTAACATGTTGCAAAAGGGGGACTTAGCCTTTAAGTAGTGGATGTGCATACCTAATTTTTGTAGAATAAGTATATCGTTTAGGGTATTGGGGCGGTGTGGGCGTCAGCGGTAAAGCGTTGCTTGTTTTAGAAGCACTTTACCGCTGTTATAACGGTGCTTTGGCGCTGTCACAGTGGCGCTTTGGCGCCATCCATGCATTCCAATGTGCAGGGGCGGGTTGGAAGCGGTGTATACACCGCTCGCTAACCACCCCAAAGATGCTGCTTGCAGGACTTTTTCTAATGTCCTGCAAGCGCAGCACCCCAGTGTGAAAGCACTCGGGCTTTCACACTGGGGGTGGATTGGGAGGGAGGTTTTCAGATGCTTTACAGGCACTATTTTTAGCGCTAAAATAGCTGAAAACTTCCCCAGTGTGAAAGGAGTCTAATTGTCACTTTTAAGCAACTCTAGTAGCTTTAGGGCATGTAATGTAAAAAATATCACTCCTTTACCCTATCCAAACTATCACAATGGAACACTATTGCCATCTAGTGACCAAATTGTAAAATACAATTTTCATTGTAAAAACAACAAGTCTGACATGCCTATAACGTGAATAGGAAGCAAGGAGTGATATGATGGGGGATTTTATTTACCTAAATAAGGCCAATTCAAACAAATGCATATTCAGTAAAGTACATTTGTGTAACAAGTGTCTGTATGCATGTTTTTCGTTCCTTTTATACACAGGACCAGCCATAACATTATGATCACCCACCATAACCCATTGAGACCTCTGAAGGTATGCTAGGGTATATGACACCAAACCGTCAGTAGCAGATCCTTTAAATCCTCTAAGTTGGGAGGTGGGGCCCCCATCGACCAGACTTGTTTTTCCATTACATCCCACAGATGCTTGATTGGATTGAGATATGGAGAATTTGGAGGCCAAGCCAAAGCCTCAAACTCATTGTTGTGTTCCTCAAACCATTCCTGAATCATTTTTGCAGTGTGGCAGGGCACATTATCCTGCTGAAAGAGGTCACTGCCATCACTGAATACCATTTCCATGAATGTATCGGTGCTGATACTACTCGTACTTGTGCAAATGCTCCGATACCTCAAACCGATACATTTGCAGTACGATCTGAGCCCATACAAAATAATTGGGCTCAAATCGCACTGCATATAGCATGTGATTTGAAGAGGAATGCGGTGCATTTCTTCTCCGAATCACATATAGTTTCCCACACCGCTCCTGCGAGAACCCAGGCTTGTCATAGTGATTTCAATCTGGGTGCACACAGGAGCGGTACTGGAAACCGCATGTGATTCAGACAGGAATCGCACCGCATTCCTCTTCAAATCACATTCTATTATATGCAGTGCGATTTGAGCCCATTCATTATGTATGGGCTCAAATTGCACTGCAAAGGTATCAGTTATTGGTATCAGCGAGTACTTGAGCACAAGTATCGGTGCTCATATTCACCGGTAAAAAAACAGGTATTGTAGGTATCCCTAGTATAATTGTATAATATATACCATGCTCTAATAAGCTGCTTTCACACCGGGCCACCCGAGCATTAGCGATAAAACACTGCTAATTTGGGGCGCTTTACCACTCGTTATAGCAGCGCTGTGGCGCCACTATTTGGGCAGCGGCGGTTCGTTTTTAACCCCCCCCACAAGGGGTTAAACAGGGGTTAAAAGTGCCAGTTAGCAGCACTCCCGAAGTGGTGTTCTGCGCTTCGGGAGCGCTGCCCCACTGTTTTCAATGGGCAGGGGCGGTATAGGATCGGTGAATACAACGCTCCCACACCGCTGCAAAGATGTGGCTTGCAGGACTTTATTTACCGTCCCGCATGCGCGCCGCCCCAGTGTGAAAGCACTCAGGCTTTCACACTGGGGTGTATTGGGGGGAGTTTTTCAGGCATTTTTCTATCACTATTTTTAGCGCAAAAGCGCCTGAAAAACGCCTTGGTGTGAAAGGGGTCTTACAGTGGTTCTCAACGCCTGTCCTCAGGACCCACCAACAGGCCAGATTTTAAGTATTACCTTGGGGAGATGCAGACTAGAATACTGCAATCACTGAGCAGCAAATGCAGTGGCGGCTGGTGAAATTTTTGGATGGGGGGGCAGACCCCGCCCCTTTTTTGACCCATGACACTTATTGTAAGCCCCGCCCATTATAGATTCGACTCATTGTGTTAGGACTTCTGACAGTGGCAGCTGGTGCTCAAAATTTTTGGGTGTGCAATCAAATAGAAGAATTAAACTGTTAGTAATGTAGCACTGTAAATAGCCTTCTATCAGGTGAATTCTTCTTTGCTGTAGATGAGACTAAGCTCTGTCTTCAACTTTGCCTTATTGAGCAATGGATAGGCCTGCAAAGCCTTACACAGTGCATCCTCAGGAAATGCCCCGGTGTATTGTTGAAACCTGTCTGCTTGAAACAAGGTGGCACTAACAAAGTGGTTTGTGAATGCAAATCGTTCCTGGGTGTGCAATAGTATGGTAACGCAGACCTATAGAGTGGAGGATAAAAGGATAAAAACAAAAATTTAGTCATCATGTCAAAGTCAATTTCATCTCTGTTGGCTCTCTGAGCATCATAAATGCATAAAAATTGACATATTTACTCTGAATTGCCAGCTTTTCAGTCTGGGGGTCTGGTCAGACTTGGTAGGGTCAGATGCTTCACAGAGGCGGATCTGAGACACGATCGTTCAGCGCCATCTAATACCAAACGGCTCCAATCATATGCGGAGATGATGAGATAGGAGAAGAAGGGGGACCACAATAGTGAAGTACTGTAGGGTCATGTATTTATTGCGCAAATCAAAAGGTACTTACAATATAGCAGATATCAATTTGTCTGTAAAATCCATATGAACGCCACTATTCAGCGTGCGTTCCAACAAAACAGGAAGTGACGTCCACGGAAACGAAGAACCAGAAATTACATCAACGCTTTTCGCCTGCCCATAGATGTCTACAACAACCCTGTGGCTCACAAGGTAGAAATTCTGCCTACCATTGCTCAGGTCCTGAGTTCAAATCCCAAACATGTCACTTCATGTAGAGATGTTGTTTGTTCTCTCTATGTTGTTACAACAGCTTGTTCTGCACAGTTTTTGAAGTTCCCTTAAACACAGTGGCATTCTCGAGGTGCTCTTTCAAAACTCCATCAAGAGAAGACACAAAATCGACCAGGCCACGGAATATCCCTGGATTATCTGATGTCTCGCGCTCGTCATGGCCACGCAAAGCCAGCTCAAATGCACCACAAAATTTCACACAGTCCATTATTCTAGACAGGATGTGTCAATTTTTAGTGACCTCTTCCTTGTGCTTTACATTTCCACGTCTATAGCCTTCATCTAGTTGAGTAGCAATGCTAAGCTTCCCAAAAAACTCAAGCATCATAGTGTTGTCAAGATGGTTTCAGGTACTTTCATGCCTCTTGCACTTATCAGTGAGATGATGTAAGTCGCGAACCCCTGTTGTTGTCCACTTGTCTGTGCCAGGATTTTAAAATAGCAAACAGGGAAAGCAATAATAGGCATTAGTCACATCACATCCAGCTAGCCAACTCCATGTCTGATAAGTTGTGGCGGAAAATCTCTGAGTGTAAACTCGACCACGATCACGTGACTGTTGCTCAATCTGCATCTTGGGTCTATCTGGTCCAATCTCCTTTATCCTCTTTTTCTCTTCATCAGTGCGTCTTCTGAAGGGTGATTGTTTTAATGATGCAACTGAATTTTCCCTCATGATGCAGAGAAATTGTGTTATCTCTGTGCAACGATAAATTCAGCACCTATGAGTGAAATGAAAATCTGTGTTTTAAAAACTTTAAAAGAGAGATAGGTAAGGCGCAGGCAAATGCAAGTGTCTTTCTCCTGTAAAGTATAGATTTAAAGGCAGTGGGAGCCATGCTGTCTCTAACAGTAGATAAAAGGGGGGGGGGGGGTGTAATGTAACTAAGGCGCATAGCGCTAGCTCTAAAAATTCTTCCAAGTATCAAACTGCCCCCATGTTAATAAATAGTATTGATCATAAAGTACACATGCTAATAAATTAATAATTACTACTACTAGCCAATATGATGAAATATTGTGTCGTGAATAAAACAATATCAAAATCTGCCACTAGATGTCACTAGTGGTCACATTAATGTGCTGCTGCTGAGTAAAGCCTAGTGAGGGAATTCATTTGTGCAAAACAGCAAGATATTTCATAGCAAAAAAAATGTGCAAGAAACCTAATGAATTCAGTGAATTCAGAACATTACATTATATTAGGGTCACCATGGGAGTCCTCCATACATCACAGCAAATTAAATCAGGTTCCCAATGAGAGTCCCAATACATTACACTGGGATGTATGGGGTTCTCTTATGGGGACCCTGATATAAGGGGCTGTGATGTATGGGGGGACCCTCATGGGAACCCTGATTCAGGGTCCCCATGAGAGTCCCCCATACATCACAGCCCCGGGCCCCCTTATATCAGGATCCCCCACACATCAAAGTACCAACTTAAAAGCCAGTGGCAGCTGCCGGAAAAAAAGAGCACCAGTCCAGGCAGGCAGGGCCACAGAGGGGGACATGGAGCAGGCAGGGAGCTGCAATGAGAACTGCTGCTGGTACTTATCAATCACTTTGGTATACATCACATAATGGTACCTGCCGGCTTCAGGCCTTCACTTAAAGTGGTAGTAAACCCATGCATTTAACAGGTTAAAAGCCAGTCACATTTCCGGCACGTGCCGGATATGTAACACTCCCATTGGTTGTGCTCTAAACCAAACTGTCAAACCATCCAATGGCTGGTGTCATAGCTGATCACATGCGCAGCATCATGGCAGTTGTAGATTAAACAGAGGCAAAGATGGCAGCTTCCTTGGCTGAAAATGATAGGAGGGTTTACTACCACTTTAAGTTCAGGGCAGGCAGGCTTGGGGTGGCAGTCGGCTGGTCTGCTTGGCTCTCGCATGGCTGACCACGGTTCAAGGCCAATATCAGGTCTCACTGTCCCTGCAGGAGTTTGTAATCGACTTCATTTTGAAAGTATGCAACAGAAGGAGTGAGACTGTGCATACTGCAGCAGGAGGGGTGAGACTGTGCATACTGCAGCAGGAGGGGGTGAGACCCCTGCTAAATTTAAAAAATAAACCTGCACTGAGGTTATAAATAAAGCTCTGTGTTTAAATGAGGTCTTGGAGCTGCGTGCAGCCAGCCTGTGTAACAATATGGGGATGCATCAGCTCTATGAATGTAGCTGCAAGTCCTAATTTGACAGGTAAGTGCAAGCGCATGGCTCCAACACAGACAGGGCCACTCACCTGCACCTGCACACCTGTAAATTAAGAATGAGACGATAAAATAAGACAGGCGTAGTAAATCTATGTAACTAATATTGAGATTATAAGGGAGGCATAGCATGCAAGAATCCCAGGAAAGATGTGCACTTTTCTCAGGGAGCACTTAGAATTCATTATAGTCTTCCGATTTCATGAATTAGCTTTCCCATGCCCATGTCACTGAACTATATTTCTAGCATTCCCAAAATATTTTCCTACTATATTTAGACTGCTGTTACAGAGTCTTTTGAAATGAGCATCTAGTGCATACTGGATTATTTTTCACTTTGAACAAACATGACATAACTAATGAATGCATACTAGAAAGAAATCCTAGAAAAATGCAACTAACTGCACAAAATATATAGCTAAGATAAATAAACCAGCATGCTTTGGTATATATGGGTCAAGGGTTGCCAACCACCAGTAAATTTACTGACAGTTTGTAAAAATCTGTGATTTTTTACAACTGTCTATGAATATCAGGGACTCATAATTTGTTGTGCTGTGTTGATTTTTTTAAGTGTAAACCAAGCAAATTATTGATATGGGTATTGTCAGTGTTTCCATGTTGTTTGAATATCAATTGCCTTCGTTTTTAATAGGAGTTCTGTTATTTTTCAGGTTGCCAGTAAAAAATGTGTTTCGCCAGTAAATTTCCCCACTTTTGCCAGTAAAAACGGCTGTGAGAGGTTGGCAATACTGATATGAGCTGTCTAAGTTGTCTACCACTGCATATAAAAGTTAGTGAAATTTCTGCAGGTGCTTGTGAAGATCCTATATATTCACCATTATCCAGAGGCGGCTCTCTAATTAGGCAAATTAGGCGGTCACCTCTAAGGCCTCACACTCACAGGGGCCTCACAACCGCCTAATTTGACACGGACACCAGCAGCACCGAGATAGAGAGTAATGACACCAGCACTTTAAAGCTCTTCATATATGCAATTTATAAAGTTAATTTTTTTTATAGCTTGAATTATTTTTCCCATTATGGGCATGAGTAGGGCGTCATGTCTAGGTTTTGCCTAAGGCCTCACAAAGCCTAAAGCCGCCTATGCCATTAGCCATATTTATGTACTAGACCTACTATGGACTGAGTATCCCTTAATATAGTTTATAATATGAGGTTGTAGTAAAGTTTTTGTCCAGCATGGACTTAGGGTGTAGTTTGAGTATTTACAAACCTTTAAAGAAGGACTACAGACAAAAAGAAAAAAATCTCTTGCAAAGACAAAATAGAAAAGCAGCTTTTGGTGCAATCTTTGCCTTCAATCAAAAGCTGTCCCCCAAGGAACTTGTTTTCCACCGCAAGATGGTGGATAGTGGAAGCGAAACCATAGCTGAAAGAGAAGTGTAGGGCCCAGATGTACAGCACAATAGGCTATGTGTATCACTATCAGCATGCACCGGTTTTTTAAAAATTGGTACATTAAAAGTCCTCAGATGCATGCTTCTTTAAATATTACTTTTCAAATGCCAATGTCATCTGCAAATTAAATACATTAATTGGGGGAGAGGTTCAATCCGGTATGACCCACCTGTGCAGTCTGCAGCCGGCCCGGGATGTCCTGCTGTCTATCTGGCTCTGATTCCGATCCGTCTGGTCTGGTATGGCTGCTGCTGGTACAGTGGTGGCTGGCTGGAAGTGGCAATGGACTCGTGGAGCCGAGTGCAGTTGACTCACTATCCTGTCCTCCTCTGAGTCCTCTCTCCTTGTGGACGGTGGAGTCTTATCACGCAGCCAGCACGTCCGCCATAGTCCCACCCCCAGCCACAACAGCCAGTGACAGAGAGTCATTGGCTCTGATGGCTCAGGGGGCAGTCAATCAGACTATGTGTGTGCGCCTGTCCATCACTTGCTGACAGCAAGGAGCCGACAAAAAAAAAAAAAAAAGAAAAGTCAATATACCGGCGCCTCCTGCAGGGGAGGCTGGGCTGACTTTTTTTTTTTCTTCATGTCAGTGTCGGGAAGTCGGCGCCCAAGCGCCCCTTATACACCAGCCACCACTGAGCAAATGATATCACCTGTGAGGTATTTCAGAGATTTACTAAAATTGGAGCGTGCAAAATCTGGTGCAGCTCTGCATCAGCTTCCAGGTTTTACTGTCAAAGCTTAATTGAACAAGCTGAAGTTAGAAGCTGATTGGCTACCATGCACAGCTGCACCAGATTCTGAGCTGTCTAGTATTAGATATGTAGCTATGTGCTCCCTTGAGAGTGGCTGGAAGTAGTGGTTCACCTGATAGCTGACCTCAATCACACCATATCACACATCCGGAGACACTGACCAGACCGGTTCTTGTTTTTGTTGTTTTATTTGGGGAAATAACTTGGATGGGGATAAGGGGTAACTGTGGAATGCCCAAAGAATTATGGTACAAAGTTCCCATATACAAGCCTGTATATGCACCCTTCACTGCA
Organism: Glandirana rugosa; assembly: GCA_018402905.1. Lineage (NCBI taxonomy): Eukaryota > Metazoa > Chordata > Amphibia > Anura > Ranidae > Glandirana > Glandirana rugosa. Next base: position 604,498 of record BLSH010406764.1, read on the forward strand.
GACTCTCCCTCTGCAGACTATTGCTCCTCTCAACTCTCCAGCACTTCACTTGCTGACCGTTTCTCTTACAGTTCTCTCACTAAAGAGAGCACCCAGCTTTACACTTCTTTGTTTCTCTCCAGCTCAGAACTTAGTTTCCAGCCTGATGGGAAATTTATCAGGCTTCTCCATACCTTTCTCTTCACCGTGGTTTCTCAGATTGAGCTGACTCAGAGTATTTAAGGAGGATTGCCCCCTGCCAATCCTGCTTGGGGATTGGTCAGGGCTCCTTAGCATACTCCAGATGGCTCCACCCAGTGGCGGCTGGTGAAGTTTTAAGATGGTGGGGGGCCAGACCCTGCCCTTCCTTTTTGCCCCATCCCACTTCTTAGAAGCCACACCCCTTATAGACTCCACCCACTCAATGTACAGTATAACTCAGCTGTCAGTCTTAATTCTCAATAAAATGTTGCTGGCTCATTCATCCATTAAATCCCAAAGGTAAAGAATTACATTAGCTGTGGGGTCTGCACAGGAACCCAGCACAGACTGCTATTATGTTGGTTTTCATGTATGTGCTGTGCCATCAAGCTCCATCCTAATTCCTTATTTTATAGTAGGAACGCTGGAAATCCTCCACTAACCCCTGACACATGGTGAGCCATAGAAATGTCCCTGGTTTTTGGAACTGACCAGCTTCCCTAACATAAATCTTCATTATCTATCAAAAAAAGTTCAAAATGTAATTATAAAATCAGGTGCTTTAAGATGGCATTCATTGGAAAGCAGTTATTGTAGAGAAATGGTCATGAGTAGACATTCCTCTTGTTCTGTTGTTTGATGCTGAGATACACAGTGGCTGAGCACAGGCAGCTTCAACCAACATAGCAACAACTCCACTCCTGCTAACTTGTTGGTCCCTGTATTGTAAGTCATGAATCATTACCAACAATGCACTGAATGCAGGGATGAAGAAGTCTCCAGGAGTGGAGTTGCTGTTTTGGTTGAAGCTGCCTGTTAAACAGTAAAGTATGAAGAGCTGAGGGTGTGCGGTGCTGCTAAGCTCTGTGGTCCCCCAATGTCAGCAGACTAATTGCAGATTTCTGCCTGTGTATCTCTGAGAACTCCCTGTGACTTACATGTCAGCTCAGAGTTCTTATCCTACTGCTGAGCTTTGGAAGGGACCTGTTCAACCTCATCTGTTATCTATGGATGCAGAATAATCACTGCCTGTGTATTGCTGGGAGCTCCCTGTCATTTATGCTCAGAGATCTTACCTTGCAGACATTGCTGTGCTTGGATCTTTCCCTCGATTCCTCATGTCCTCTTTCTCTGCTCTGTACAGCATGGTGGGTGGGGGAAGGGTCCTGGTGGAGAGTGGAAACACTGCTGGAGAGGTAGAGACTAAGTGTTGGAGTGTGACTTGTGGAGGGGGGGACCTGGCTAGAATGTGTAACTGCAAGCAGAGAAGATATTGGCTCCCCCCCAGGCAGAGACCAAATGGACTAGGCAGTTTAAGGTCTGCAGATTTAGGCGTCCCAAAAAGCTCCTATTCTCAGAATGGAATGTTGGAAAGCAGCCAATGAGGGTGGAGAATTCATTTTACTGTGTTCTAGATAGGGTTTTTTAATGACATTTGGGACATTTGCCCTGTTGCTAGGTAGGTTACACTTCTCTTTCTTATGTAATCTGTCTATTCTAGCAATTAGCAACAGAAGCACAGCTAGAGAGAAATTCCAAAAAATGTTTTTTCTTTGGAGTTTCCCTCTAGCTGTGCTGCTGTTGGTTAATAATTATAGTTAATTTTTATTTTTATTTCTTACTTATTTTTTGGTGGGGCACTGCCCCAAGAGCCCTTATGGGCGAGCCTCCACTGGCTCCACCCATCTCCCAGCTCTCTGACCAGAAAACCTTCTCCAGGTTTCTAGAAAGAAGTGGGAGGTTCTGGTGACCTCATCCGTTAAGTCCACCAAATCCTCCCTGAGCCTCTCCTCCCAGCCCAGATCAAAACATTCAGGCCTGCACATTACAGTCAGGCCTGATTAGATTTACCTTTCCTAGCCAAAACCCTGATAGAAAACGTACCTATACTATGGGGGCGCTACAAGTAAATGGGGGAACCATTGTATTTATCATTGTTACTTATGAATTAAACTGCATAGATGAGTGGATGTGCAGGGACAACCCAACCACTTGTAGGTGTCTTTGGGTAAGCTTTCTGCATTGTTATTATAGGAATATCATAGTGCCAACTGTTTGCACAGCACTTTACAAAATTAAGGGAGACAGTAAAGTTACAATTCAATTTATTAGGGTAAAACCTGGTACACACGGGCCAAATTCGGCTGGTATTGGCCGGTTCAACAGAAACCTGCCAAATTTGTGTACATCATTCCTTCCAACAGAAGCCAGATGAACGTTCCAGCTTCTGCTGGAAAACCCACATCCAATCGGCATCCGATCAACCGTAGCAGCCAATGGCTGAGAGCGCTGTGTCCTGGCGGGAGAGGGGCAGTCCCGCTATCAGAGCACATAGCTCAGTGGAGAGATCACTGTACGAACATTGCATAGTTAGTACAGCGAGCTCCTCCATTTTCTTTTGTTCAGCCCACTGGGTTGAACGAAAAAAAAATGTAAAGTGTGCACCAGGCTTTACAAGGGTCCAGCTCGTGAGAGGTTATGATATAAAGGGAAGGGCAAGATATGCAAAAAGATAATAACTGTGAGGGATGAGCTGATGGAGGAAGTAAAAGTGCAGTTTTTAGATGGATGTGGGATAGGTTTCCCTGAAAAGATGAGCTTCCTCAAGGCGGACAGAGTGGGAGACAGCCAAGAAGATTGGGGCAGGGAGTTCCAGAAGAAGGGGTGGCTTTGGAAAAGCCCAGAAGATGATCATGGAAGAAGAGGATGGAGGAGCTAGAGAGCAGGAGGTCTTGAGAGGAGCAGAGTGGATGGCTTGAGTGATATTTTCAGATGAGGTTGGTGATGTGGTTGGGACAGGGTTTTGGCTTTGAATGCAGGCGGGATCAGAAGAGAGGGGCAGCAGGTGGTAAAAGCTGGTGAGGTAATTAAGTCTAGCAGCAGCATTCTTTAAAACCTGTAGAGGGATAGCCTGTGTAATAATAGGCCAAGGAGAAGGGAGTTGCAATAGTCAAGGTGAAAGATTACCTACACTTACCTACTGGGCACTTTCACCCCCTTCCTGCCCAGGCCAATTTTAAGCTTTTAGCACTGCTGCACTTTGAATGACAATTGCGCAGTCATGCAATACTGTACCCAAACAAAATTTGATGAGGCACCACTGATGGGCACTGATGAGGAGGCACTGATAGGCGGCAATGATGGGTGGCATTGATAGGCATCACTGATACGCAGCACTGATAGGCATTAATTGGCAGCACTAATGGGCACTCTTGGGACTGCACTGATCATCAGGATACTGATGATCAGTGCACTGATTATCAGTGTAGATGTCCCTTTCACACTGGCTGGTTATTGGCTCTCCTCTCCGCCCGCACTGTCAGCATGATGAGGTGCCACTGATGGGCACTGATGAGGAGCCACTGATGGGCAGGGATGAGGTGCCACTGATGGGCACTGATGAGGTGCCACTGATGAGGCACCACTGATGGGCACTGATAGGCGGCAATGATGGGTGGCATTGATAGGCATCACTGATAGACAGCACTGATATGCATTAATTGGCAGCACTGATGGACACTCTTGGGGCTGCACTGATTATCAGGACACTGATGATCAGTGCACTAATTATCAGTGTAGATGTCCCTTTCACACTGGCTGGTTATTGGTTCTCCTCTCCTCGCGCATTGTCAGCATGAGGAGAGGACTGCCGAAAACTGCCTGTTTACACTGTGATCAGCTGTCACATAGTAAAGAGCCACTGTATACCCCAATCTGTGATCCACTGTTCCTGAAGGACACAGCGATCAAAGAGCTCTCCCAATGCACACCGCAGGGAGGGCATGGGGAGCATGATCATGGAAAGACGTCAATAGACGCCCCCTTTGGAAATGTGCGACCGTGCTGTAGCCGTCATTCGGCTATAGTGCGGTCATGAAGACATTAAGAAGGGGCAGGTTTTGAAAATGATACAAATGTAAAGATGGCAAGATCTGGACAATGATTGGAAGGGGCCCTAATGAAAATGCCAAAGTACCTCACACCCTGGCATTAATAGAAAAGTAGTTGAATATCCAGCTTGGTTGCGTTCTTGGGCTTAGCCTGTGGAGGGGGAGGAAAGACACTGCGAGGTACCCAATGGATCCTGGTTATCTTAGAGCAGCCATTCTCAATCAGGGTTCATCCAGGGATTGCTAGGGGCTCCTTTGGTTGTGGCTGATTGACCTCCCATCCAATGGTGCCAGCAAAGTTCCAAGACCAATGCCACTTGGCAAAGCCAATAGCATTATGACCACCATTGTAAGGTTTGCACTTTTCATACTGACCACCAATGTAAGAGACATTTTTGTCATTGGCCCCCCTGTGAATTGGTTTTAGTAAGGGCTCCCTGAGACTTGAAAATTATTTTCAGGGTTCCTCTGAAGTTTAAAGGTTGAGAAAGTTAGTCTTAGAGGAAGCATCAGGGACTGGACAAGGCTTTCTGACTAGGGTGGTCATTCTTCCCCAGGGGCTATTGGAAGGTTAGTCTACCTCAGCCTTTCTCAACCTTTTCAACACAGAGGAAACCTTGAAATCATTATCCGGTCTCAGGGAACCCTCTGCTAAAAATTACTATATCTACAACTCGTGATATATTAGTGTGATGGTCAGTGGGAAGAATGCTCCTTAAACTTGTGGTCATTGGGAATAATTACCCCCTTACAGATAGCTAAAAATTAAGATTTTCAAACAAAATTCTAACTGTTAGAAAAAACTGTATATGTTTATTCGTCCTGTGACCATAGGTAACCAGGTATATTGTTGAATGCATATATACATCATATAGAGTATATAGATATCCATCTACAACCCATAGCCGCTGGGGGGTGAGGCCTACCTGAAGGACAGTCGTGAATTATTAAATCACATTAAAGGTATTGAACTCACAGAACACACAATATTGGCTACTATAGACATAGAGTCTCTCTACACCAACATAAAACAGGTTGATGCCACAAATACAACAAGCTGGGCTTTAAAAAAATATTCTACCCTAATAAACCCTGAAATTAAGTTTCTCACAGAATCTTTGGAAATAGCCATGACTAATAACTATTTCTGGTATGAGGGAGAACTCTATAACCAGACAAAGGGGGTAGCGATGGGGATGAAGTACGCCCCCAGTGTTGCGAATATCCATCTGAACAAACGGGAAAAAGAAAGTATATTTACCAATCAGTGGCCCCAACTAAAACTGTACCTACGCTATATAGATGACATTTTTGTTGTGGGGGAGGGTGAACCAATGCAATTAGATGACTTCCTTGCGTACACAAACAGTAACCAGTATGGTGCTAAATTTACCAACACGTGGAGTAAGACCACGGTTAGTTTTTACGGATCTGAAAATCTATAGGGTGGGTGCGCGTCTTGAGACCCACACTCACTTTAAGGATACAGACCGTAACGGGTATATGTCACCATCCGCACTGGACTAGAACCATACCCAAGAGCCAATTGTTACGAATTAAAAGAAATCGTGATCAGGAAAGAGATTATATTCATCAACCAAATATACTCATTGAAATATTTCTTGAAAACAAACAAAAATAACAAAAAACAGCTTTTACAAATGAGAGAGAAAGTCAAACAACTGGATAGGAATACTTTATTACAGTCCACCAGAAATCCATCAGAACATGGGGAATTCAATTGGGCCTTTATTACTGGCTTTAACCCCTTCCTTACTGGGCACTTAAACCCCCCTCCTGCCCAGACCAATTTTTGGCTTTCAGCGCTGTCGCATTTTGAATGACAATTGCGCGGTCGTGCGACGTTGTACCCAAATAAAATTTGCGTCCTTTTTTTCCCACAAATAGAGCTTTATTTTGGGGGTATTTGATCACCCCTGCGTCATTTCTGATCGCCGCTATAAACAAAAAATGAGCGACAATTTTGCAAAAAAGAACAATATTTTTTACTTTTTGCTAAAGTACAAATCCATGAAAAAAAATTATTCATCAGTTTTGCCGATATATATCCTTCTACATATTTTTGGTAAAAAAAAAAAATCGCAATCGGCGTATATTGATTGGTTTGCAAAAAAGTTATCGCGTCTACAAACTGGGAATTGATTTATGGCGTTTTTATCATTTTTTTTTTTTTTACTAGTAATGGCGGCGATCTGCGATTTTTATCGGGACTGCGATATTGACGGACATTTTTTACACATTTTTGGGACCAATGACATTTATACAGCGATCAGAAATTTAAATATCCACTGATTACTGTGTAAATGTCATTGACAGTGAAGAGGTTAACCTGCAGGGGGCAGTGAAGGGGTTAAATATGTTCCCTGGGTGTGTTCTAACTGTGGGGGGGGCAGGACTGGCCGGGACATAACAGATCTAACTGATCCCAGTGACAGGGATCAGTAGATCTGGTATGTCCCCTGTCACAGAAAGGGGAACCGCCGTGTTTACAACGGTGGTTCCCCGTTCTGAGGCTGCTAAAAGACATCGGTGGGTCTCGGGCGGACATCGAGTCCGCCCGAGCCACAGGCACGCTCGCGCGCGCCGCCGCTGCCGCCGCTGCCGCCAGGGGGCGTGCGAGGAGCATGCACAGGGGACAACGTCCATGGACGTCGTCCCGGCATTTCAGTTCCGCGCTGGAGCTGTACTTCGGCAATAGCGCGGATCTGGAGTGGTTAATCTACAGTATAAAGAAGTTGAAAATGTATTTAGGAAACACTGGGGGGTTTTACAGAAAGACCCCACTTTGAGGAAGATCTTGCTAAGTTTATCTATAGGAGGGCTCCAAGGCTCAGAGATTTGGTGGCTAAAAATGTCCCTAGACCTCCTGCCAAAAAACCCACATTTTTGGACCGCAATGATTTTTTTCAGATGCAGGAGGTGTAGGGCATGTAGAACCTTCCAAGATAAGAGTAGAGGAATTACTACTTTTTCATCACAGACCACAGGAAAAGAATTTGAAATGAAGAGGCTTATTACCTGTGAATCTAGATATGTCACTTATTTGCTTATGTGTCCATGCAATTACCAATATGTAGGACGAACTACCCGCACGCTGGCCAAAAGGGTGGAGGAACACATGGATAATATCAAAAAATTTAGGTTACATAGTGTTTCCAACCATTTTAGACAGGTTCACAATCGGGACCCCAGCCAATTAAGATTTTGGGGTATAGATAGAGTAGTGCCACATTGGAGGGGGACAGATATGACTAAAGCAGTCTCCCAAATGGAGACACGGTGGATCCACAGGTTACGTTGTTTACAGCCCTTGGGATTAAATAAGAACATTGATCTTAATTGTTTTATAACAGATTATTAATATGTCATGTGGTGGATTCCACACAAGGACATGTTTATTAAAACCAAAAAAAAAATTTCATTTTTATATTTTTTATTTTACCTGTAGTAGAGCGCTACGTGGTATTGTATTTGCTTAGGAAGAATTTTTTTAAGCTGATGTAAAATATGGGTCTAGGAGGACACAGTGATGCAGCAAGAGTTGCAATGGCATTTGTTGGTAGGGGGCCCTCTGTTTGGTACAATAGTTTCAACTTTTGGGATATCCGCAATCCCAGGAGTGCACGCTATGGGTCACCATATTGCTAACATGCTTGCGTCTTAATGCATGTATTTTTGTGTCCAGCCTGGTCCCATGATATCCTGGTTAAAATTTTCAAATGTCAGAATTTCTAGTATCAATATAGTTATAAGAATTCATTGATACTCTGAAATTTTGTGACATGTATATTTCGAGAGATTATCGATGCTTTGTAGTTTAGTTATATATGCATGGCAAAGCGTAGTTTTTACTGGTATCGTGATTGTAAGAGGGACCTGGGAGCAACGGCACATACCCGAGCAGATCTCTGTCATTAGAATATCACCGCCCCCTCTCTTTTTATTTTTAAGGGGAGTCTGTTGTGACGGCGCATGTTTTAGTTAACAGCCTCTATTAGAATATTCCCGCCCCCTCTCTCAATACCTCTAAAGACCAACCAATCACCATACGTCCTGTGTATATAAATAAGCATCCGGAAGCGGTATGACATCACTTCCTGAAGACGCCCACTCTGCAAAACGTACGTCGGAGACGTCCCAAACAACAAGACTTCTGGGTCTATGGTGACCCCATTGCAGCACATAGTGAAAACGAGGCTTGGTGCGCACGCAATTGGCGAGGAGACCGCCGAACACATTGGTACGATCGGCTCTAAGTGGCTCACTCCGCTTGTTTATGTTTGCTGAATAAACCCAGTGCCGGGACCTTGGCACAGAAAAATGTGAGTGGAATTGGTTTAAACCTTTTAATTTGCTTGTCGTTTTAATAAACCTTACTACACTATGAGACTTCCTATTTGGTCTCCTGTGGAGTCATTTCTATTATTGTAGAATCCATCTGCATTTCCATTTGGAGAGGAACGGAGTTTCAGGCCATACAAAGGCTTTTCCAATATGATTTTTGACCACCTGTAAAAAGGGGTCAAAAGGTTCTGGTGAGTTGCCATCTTTATGAGCATTGGTGGATCTCCCACTTACAAAGCAAATAAGGACTCACATGGTGTTGGGATAAACATATGGACTTTATATTATCATGATTTACAAGCTATGATGATTATTTATATGGACTTCACATTATTATGATTTATAAGTCAATGATTATGTTTTAAGTGTAAGCAATAACCTAAGGCCAGGTTCACACAGGGGCGACTTGCAATCCGACTTGAGTCGTCTCAAGTCGCCCCAGGTCACTTGACACAAGAAATCCCATTGAAGTGAATAGGAGCCATCTTTATGTACACTACTGAGGTCACTCCGACTTCAAGGTGACTTCAGAAGAGCTTCCTGTACTACTTGGAGGCAACTTCTATCCGACTTGTGCCCATAGAATTCAATGGAAGCCACCTCCAAGTCAGATCCCCATCTAAACAGAAGCGACTTTCACAGTGAAAAGAATAGAATTTATTTAGGGCAACCCCTCCCTTCCTTCTCTGATTGGCCACAGAAAAGTCGCCTGGCATGAAGTCGTGTTGTAAGTCGCCTCAAGTCGCGCTATAAGTTGCCCAAAGTCGCGCTGAAGTCGCCTAGAAAAGTCGTCCCACAAGTCGGATCGCCCCTGTGTGAACCGGCCCTAAATGGTAATTTTGTGTCAGTATTGACATTTCACATGTATATAATTGTTGTGAGGTGGAGCACATTGCGGACACGGTATTTTTCACTAGCACTTATGTTCTAAGTAGCCTAGTCAGCGTCATAACCTTTTTGATATGGTATTCAGGTTTTGTGGTATTCACTTTTAAAGGAGCTGCAACCTTTATAGGCATTATTAACTTAGTGCATAGGGCGCCATCTTCTGTTGTTTTACTCAATCTGATAATATGTCCAAATCATTAAGGAAAGATAGAAAAATAAATAAAAAGGGGCACAATGACTACACTGGGGATACTCACGTCAACTGGGTTAGTGAGACCATAGGGCGAGGACCAATGAAAAAGTCTGCCACGGGATCTGAGAGGGGACACATGGAGAAAACCGGGAGCATGTTTTGGATCCCCAAGGAAGGTGAATAACCAAATAATGATCCATGTGGGCTCAACTTCTGTAATCTAAGTGTTAAATTATAAAGTCCATGTTATGGAAGTATCTGAGTGAAAGGAATCAGAGAATCCAAAACCTGGAGCAAAGATGGTAATGAAGGCGTCAGTGACATGTGAAACTCCAACTGTCTTTGGGGGCACTGGGGCGCTTTACAGGCGCTATTGCGCTAAAGATAGCGCCTGTAAAGCATCTCCCCATTCAACCCAGTGTGTCCTTTCACACTGGGGCGGCTCAGGGCGGTGCGCTTGCGGGAGTAAAATTAAACTCCTAGAAGCATGATTTTTCAGGAATGTGGGGAGCGGTGTATACACCACTCCTCCACCGCCCCTGCCATTGGATTGAAAGGGCAATGCTCCCGAAGCACTGGCACTTTTAACCCCTGTTTAACCCCTTGTGGGGAGGTTAAAAGTGCCGTGCTGTCGTCCGAATAGCGGCGCCATAGCGCTGCTATTACAGCAGTAGATAACCGGTAAATTAGCGGTGGTTTACCACTGACGAACGGGTGGTCCCAGTGAGAGGCTGGGTTCACACTATCCGACAAAAATACGTTCTGACTTTGATCCTACTTTGCGGTCCTACATAGGGTCAAAGTCGGAACATTTGTCTGTGAACAGGGATCCGACTTTGATCCCGACAATACCAGGCACCTTGTGCTCTCAGGATCTTGAAGGGGAACTCCACGCCAAATTTAAAAAAAAATGACATGGGGTCCCCCTCCAGGAGCATACCAGGCACTTTGGTCTGGTGTGGATTTTAAGGGGAACCCCCACGCCGAAAAAACGGCGTGGGGTCCCCCCAAAATCCATACCAGACCCTTATCCGAGCACGCAGCCCAGGAAAAGGGGTGGGGACGAGCGAGCGCCCCCCCCCTGGACCATACCAGGCCGCGTGCCCTCAACATGGGGAGTATGGGTGCTTCGGGGCAGGGGGGGGGCTCTGCGCCCCCCACCCCAAAGCACCTTGTCCCCATGTTGATGAGGACAAGACCCCTACCCATTTACCTGGAAAGAAAGTGTACAAAAAAACACACACTACACAGGGTTTCAAAATATTTTATTAAATCAGCTCCGGCGTCTTCTCCCCTCTCCGGTTTCTCCTTTCTTCGGCTCTTTTGCGGGGTCTTCCATCTTCTGAGGGGTCTTCTTTCTTCTCCTTCTCTGAGGCGTCTTCTGCTCTTTTGCTGGTCTTCTCCGTTGTCCTCTTCCCTCTGTTCTTCCTCTCTTCTTCTTCTTCCCCTGTGTAGTGTGTGTTTTTTGTACACTTTCTTTCCAGGTAAATGGGTAGGGGTACGATGTACCCCATACTCATTTACATAGGGTGGGGGGCCGGCATCTGGGGGCCCCCTTGTTAAAGGGGGCTTCCAGATTCCGATAAGTCCCCGCCCGCAGACCCCGACAAACAACGGCTAGGGTTGTCGGGAAGAGGCCCTTGTCCTCATCAACATGGGGACAAGGTGCTTTGGGGTGGGGGGTGCAGAGCCCCCCCTGCCCCGAAGCACCCATACTCCCCATGTTGAGGGCACGCGGCCTGGTATGGTCTAGGAGGGGGGGGCGCTCGCTCGTCCCCATCCCTTTTCCTGGGCTGCGTGCTCGGATAAGGGTCTGGTATGGATTTGGGGGGGACCCCACGCCGTTTTTTTGGCATGGGGGCTTCCCTTAAAATCCATACCAAACCAAAGGGCCTGGTATGCTCCTGGTGGGGGCCCCCATGCCAGTTTTTTTTTTTAATTTGACGTGGAGTTCCCCTTCATGATCCCCAGAGCACAAGTCGCATGCCAAAGTCGGATCAGCGAAGACACTGATCCGACTTCAATGCTTTTCAATGGGCTGAAGTAGGATCAAAGTCGGACAAAAGTAGTACAGGAACCTTTTTCAAAGTTGGTCCAAATTTGAAAAACACAAGTCGGAGCAGTTAAGACGGCTCTCATAGGGAATCATTGTTTTTGTCAGGTAATGCGACTTGTGCTCCTCATGTCGGTCCGAGAATCAGACTACTGTGAACCCAGCCTGAAAGGGGCCTAACTGAAACTCCTTGCAGTCAATCTTTTGATTCATTCAGCTTTATGAATACATTTTATCTTGAGCCATTTAGATCAGCTATGTGAAATTGGGCCTAGAGTGGCACCTGATGGCTGGAAATATAAATTGAACTATTCATATGCGATATGTTGTATTTCTAGCCTAAAAATATCAAAGCCAGTATGTTTCTCGGTACCATGCTCAATTTTTTTTCCAGCAGGTTGTCTACTCTGTCATAAAACCCAGAATGGAAAAAAAGAAGATGATGGAGTCCAGACTCTGATGTCTCTTTCTATGTTGGGGGAGGGTAGTCAGAATGAATTTCTGGGATCTACAAATGCAGAGGCCAAAGACTGAGAACAAAGTTTGACAAAATTTAAATTGTATATATATATATATTGATTCCGCGCTTAGGATGTAAAATGATATATATATAAATGTATATATATGAGACTGCTGCCTTCCTAAAATTCCCTGCTCATAAGGAATAAAGATGAAACATAAATAAAGGGGAAATGGCGCTGTCCCATCAACTTATGAGGTAAATCAGTATATATACTGTATAATTTGTGTTGTACTTCACTATTAAAAATCATATATCTGTAGACAATCACCTGTAATTCTTTATTGTGTATTAATGCAAAAAATGTGTAGAATTCTCTATTTTTCTCCAAAAAAATTAGTATTATAAGTTGTGCAATTCCATATATATAACACCACTATGAAAAACGTATGCAGTGTGTAAACCTCAGTGTAATAAAGTGTAATAAATAAAGATTAATTGATATTGTATATTTGATTACAAAACCATAAATAGTCCATATTTTACATCCAGTTCATAAGAAAAAATGTCCATAAGAAAAAAATGTATCATGTATCTTCAGATGAACAAATATATTCAAATATGTGTGAAAAATAAAAATAAGAAAATATTGAAAAATAAATATATATATATATATATATATATATATATATATATATATGTATATATAAAGATTTCAAAATTGAAATTGACCTGTTCATCAAACTGCATAAGTCAGCACTACTGGAGACATCTAGGCAACATGTTGCGCTCACCAATACATGTACTTGCCTTCTAATCACTTTCTTGAACCTGGGGAATGCATGTATTCTGGACCGGGCTACATAAAGGTCCTCTAAAATGAGATTAAGCTTCATCCCCACCTTCCTCCTCCCCACTGTAAAGCCTCATCCTTGCCATTCAAGTGGCAAATAACAGAAATTAAAGCGGAGTTCCACCCAAAAGTGGAACTTCCGCTGGTTGGATTCCCCCCCCCCCACCCCCCCCAGGTGTCACATTTGGCACCTTTCACGAGGGAGGGGATAGAGAACACCTTTGACAGGTGTCTTTTACCCCACATCCGGGAGCTCGGGGCACTGGGCGGCCGCTGACTTCAGCAGCCCCGCTCCCTCCATCGGAGCATGCGCAGTAGAGTGCCCGGCGTGAAGCTGTAATGCTACACTGCCGGGTTCCCTTACCCGCAATGGACGCGGCTGCACCCGAACCCCGATCCGAAGATTGGCGGCAGGTGCCGACATGGCTGGACTCCAGGACAGGTAAGTGTCCTATTATTAAAAGTCAGCAGCTACAGTATGTGTAGCTGCTGACTTTTAATTTTTTTTTATTTCTAGGCGGACCTCCACTTTAAGTGACTAGTTGAAGCCTGGTCAAGTGACAGAGGCATAGTTAAAGGACTTAAAGGTAATGTTTAATCTACTTATTTATTATGCAAAACAACAAAGAGGGTAGTCCCAGCGGGAAAACCTTTACAATATGTGGACTTCGCAGGCACACCACGAGACGATTCACATATAAAAAATATAGTTTATTTGAAATAGCATAAAAACAGATGGTTAAAAAGATATGTATATATTTTTGAGGGATTGGTATTGCATCTCACAAAATTAACAAATTGAGATGAAAATAGTTTCCTAAGTCTAACAAAGCTGTAAAGTAAATGGATGGCAAATGGAATAAGATAATGTATTGATATATGTTTTTCCTGGTGCATCTTCATGGCAGCATACACATGGGTTGTGGCTCCGCCCCCACAACATGATAGGACTGGTTAACTATAAATCAAAGACAGACCCGGCTCACCGCATTCAAGGTAAACGGTAGGTAAATGAAATGTCGAAACAATCTGAATCCTTTGATAAAAGTAGAGTTAAACAATTAAAACACTCTACGTTATGGTTAGGGAGTTTTTATATATGTATAGAAAAATTGGTAGACAAAAATACGATAAAGTTTATTTGATATAAAAAATATACACTTAGCAGAGCACCACACGGACGCTTCAGGTGTATAACATTTCCAAAAGGGCGACCCTGATGGGAGAAACAACAAAACGTATTATTTATTCATCTAATTTGTAATGGAAATTCAGGAAATTGATACGGAGACAGTGAACTGGTCCGAAGTTGATCAGTGAATTTCACCTCCAGGCGGAT
>BLSH010406764.1:623056-640617 GCA_018402905.1 Glandirana rugosa
GGAAACACGTTTATTACACTTTAAGTGAACCCGGCTCACGACAGTAAAATTTGGAAAATTCATGGTGCATAATTGCGCTTCTGATCATTACAAAATTTTTCTTGCACCCTCCCATATGGCGAGTTAGGTCCCATGTGTATGCTGCCATGATGCACCAGGAAAACGGAAAATTGTATACTCACCTTTCCGTAATTTTCCTTTCCTGGTGCATCTTCATGGCAGCATACAGATTCCCGCCCAAATTGGGGAGAGTTACAGAGAATGCGGTGAGCCGGGTCTGTCTTTGATTTATAGTTAACCAGTCCTATCATGTTGTGGGGGCGGAGCCACAACCCATGTGTATGCTGCCATGAAGATGCACCAGGAAAGGAAAATTACGGAAAGGTGAGTATACAATTTTCCGTTTTACATACCTTAAAGAAATTCTGGTCTATAAAATACATGGTCCTGAAGAAGCTCATAGCGAAACGTGTTGACCAACCACAGGATCGACTTATATGCATGTACAGTTTGGTATTATGTATCATTCACATATACTGTTGTCGATCAAATTATTGTAGGCTATTTTCATCTCAATTTGTTACTTTTGGGAGATGCAATACCCATCCCTCAAAAATATATACATATCTTTTTAACCATCTGTTTTTATGCTATTTCAAATAAACTATATTTTTTATATGTGAATATGGTGTGCCCGCAAAGTCCACATATTACAGAGGTGTTCCCGTTGGGACTACCCTCTTTGTTGTTTTGCGTTTGAATAGGCACGCTCTAGAAAGCATCCCTCTTTTCCCTACTTATTTATTACCTTTCCCGGTTCCTTCCTTCCCCAAGATGCTAACAACATTTTTAAATAAAACCATTTTGTTTTCATTACCTAGCTTATTTTACACCCCATGATGTCATCATCTATGTTTCTATATAATGCAAGCAGATCATAGCTGGTGGGAAGGGCCATCAGTGTTCTGTACATAGCTTCCCGAGCACATCACAGCACGCTGCCTCAGTACTCCTCTCAAGAAACCCTCAGCCCTGATGTAAGCATTGGGGTGGCTTTTGGGGGAAGTCATTTTAGCGCCCCCATAGCGATAGATGCTTTTGTAGTGAGGTTTTTGCTAGGAGAGGCAAAATTTAGTCAGGCCTGACAATAAGTGCAGGCCTGTATGTTTTGATCTGGGTGGGGGAATGGCCCGGGAAGAGATGGAAACTGCAGGAAGGAACACCCCTTGGATACTTCTCCCTTTTGTTTCTAGAATTTGTAGAGGTACGTACGTATGTATGTACAAATGACATATAAAAACACATATTGGTGCATACATCACCATAATATCACAGTACAGTCACTTGTATTGATTCATGACCAATGCTTTAAACGAAAATTTCCTTATATGATGTGCGCCCTACATGTTTCGGGAGAAAACTCCCTTCTTCAGGGGCGATACTATACATCAGAGATGAAGGACATCAAAATTCTACAAGAGAGCGTCATACATTAATACATAGAGATAATTGATATTGTATATCAGTTAGTCAGATCAGTTTTAGAAAGCTTACCAATACATGCATAGATCTGTATGCATTACTCAAGAGCCACCAATAAATGAGGAGGAGAGAGAAGATGAGGGGTTCCCCACATGTACACACAAAGGCTGCCAGGGGGCACCGTCGCTGATGGTCACGGAGAAAAACAAAGACGGCCCCCCCAACGGGAATCTCCATACGAGGACCTCCCAAAAAGCCGAAGCAGAATGGAGGGCCCACCACACTGTGTCTGGAAGGGACATATCAGGGTATATGGGCCCAAAAAGTTATCTACAAGGAATGAATAATCATTAAAAGACCATGTTTTGAAGAGATCTATTTATTATAGAACTAAAAATAAAAAGGAAAAGAAAGAGATTGATGAAATAAACATAACCGGGGGATTCTGAAGGCCCACCATTATTGCTAGCATTGCATGTCATTGCATATAGTAATGTAGGACACTGTGGTCCTATAATTGTAGAAAAGAGAGAAGAAAGGCCGAGCCTGAGGATATAAAGCCCTCAATATGTCAAAGTTACCTGTTGTTAAGTAATGATGGGTAAACGCAGTCCCAAACAGCATGGAGAAGGCTCTAGAAAAGGGGGATGGATGAGGACTTTCTGAAGTATGTTAAGGAGCCCTGACCAATCCCCATCGTGGATTGGCAAGGGGCAGGCCTCCTTAAATACTGTGATGTGCCAAGCTGGGGGGGAGGAGAGTTCATGTGGAAGAGTGGAGAATGTAGCAGAGGTGTTGTAGAGGCCTCACCCGGGAGGGAGCCCCCAGTCTGGGGGGGGGAGGAGGTGACCTTGAGGCCTGGAGGCAGGCACAGGTGCAGCCAGGAGAGGAGTCATTGTCCAGGAGTAGCCCAAGGGAGCAGGAGAGCAGCAGAGAGGCTACATTAAAGGATCTTTAAAGGATCCACCGGTGTCAGTGAGTGGCAGTCCCTGGGAGTTGGATGAGAAGGCAGGAGCAGGCTGGGAGAAGACAGTGGACAGTCTGTGGAGGTCGAAGAAGCCAGGAATCAGGGGAAGGAGTGTCACTGGACAGTGAGGTAGGCCGGAGGGGCCTGGAAGATGGAAGGGCTGGGAGTAGTTCATCCAGTGTCCAGCTAGCATCAACATACTTAGCTACACAATGGAGGGCCCGTGGCTTCATACACGGGAGCCCGTGGCCCTTGCCCACAATGGGTGGTCCGGAGGCCCTGCTAGCAGTAGAGCAGGTCTCACCATGTGCTAGCTGTGGTGGAAGAGGAAATGTCATGGAGGTCTGATAAATTGCCTTTCAGGCCTGGAACAGCAAGTGTATGTGCAGGAGAGAGAAAGGAGAAGGGTAACGGTCAGTGTATGTGCTGGAGGAAGAAGGAGTGTATATACAGTCGGTGTATATAGACGGGCCTGTGATTTGATCCTTGGGCATGCCACAGTCATCCCTATCCAAGTTTATCCCCTAAATAAAACAACAAAACAAAGTACCGGCCTGTTCAGTGACTCCAGGTGTGTGGAAAATCATGTGATTGAGGGCAGCGGGCAGGTGGACCACAACTACCAGCCACCCCCAAGGGGGCACATGGCTACATTATGAAAGACTGAAATGCCTTGATGGGTGGATATCAGTCTGGAGGAACGGGGGTTCCTAGACAGACTGTATTTGTATGAAGAATGTCCTAGGTAATGCCCACATTTGATGCTGAGCCTCCATGACTGAAAGAACTGAAAACCAATGAATGTATGGGGCAGCCCAGGGACTGTCAGGCTAGGGAGCCAAGGACTAGATGTTGCTGGATGTCCTATAGCTAGGAAATGAGGAGGGCTGTATCTAAGTTGCTGTAGCTTCAATACATACTTTAAAATCAAAGTAAGCAATTTCAGCAGAAGGGAGCAGCCTATAGAACTGTGCAAGGCGGAAAGTATGGATGAAGTTCAGCCTTGACTTGGAAAGGCTCTATATTCAGCCAGGGGGTAGGATACAGGGGTCTCTCCAGCTCAGAGAAACTGAATGAAAAAGAAGTAGAGATATGTGCGGACAAATATGTAAAGAGTAGTAACCAGTAGTAACTAATCAGATTAATCTCTCTAGACTAGGTGCAAACAACTTCAACTCAACAGCCAATCATTCTTTTCTTTTAAGCTTTAGATGATGGGACCTCCTTTACTGGAACTATTTTCATTCCTCTACAGCAGGGGTCTCCAAACTTTCTAAACAAAGGGCCAGTTTACTGTCCTTCAGACTTTAGGGGGGCCGGACTGTGGCCACCAGTAGTACAAAATAGAAGTGAAGAACAGAAGGGAACAGTGGCAGCTGGTGAAATTTTAGGATGGGGGGGCGCCAGACCCCGCCCTTCCTTTTTAACCCCTTCCACTTCTCATAAGCCCCACCCCTTATAGTTTACACACCTTGAGTCAGGAGCATACAGCCCAGCATCACCAGATAGGGTATACAGCATCACCAGATAGGGTATACAGCATCACCAGATAGGGTATACAGCATCACAAGATAGTGGTATATACAGTATCAACAGATAGGGTATACAGCATCACCAGATAGGGTATACAGCATCACCAGATAGTGGTATATACAGTATCAACAGATAGGAGTATACAGAGTCACCATACAGCAGTATACCGAGTCACCATATATCAGTATACAGGGTCCCAGATAGCAGTATACAGGGTCCCAGATAGCAGTATACAGAATCACCATATATCAGTATACAGGGCTCCCAGATAACAGTATACAGGGTCCCAGATAGCAGTATACAGGGGTCCCAGATAGGGTATACAGAGCCCCAAGTACCAGTATACAGGGTGCCAGGTAGCAGTATACAGGGCTCCCAGATAGGGTATACAGAGCCCCAGGTCGCAGTATATAGGATGCCAGGTAGCAGTATACAGGGGTCCCAGGTAGCAGTATACAGGGGTCCCAGATAGGGTATAAAGAGCCCCAGTAACAGTATACAGGGTGTCAGGTAGCAGTATACAGGGCTCCCAGATAGGGTATACAGAGCCACAGGTACCAGTATACAGGGTGCCAGGTAGCAGTATACAGGGTGCCAGATAGCAGTATACAGGGGTCAGAGTTAGCAGTATACAGGGCTCCCAGATAGCAGTATACAGAGCCCCAGGTAGCAGTATATAGGGTGCCAGGAAGCAGTATACAGGGTGCCAGGTAGGGTATACAGGGGTCCCAGGTAGCAGTATACAGAGCCCCAGGTAGCAGTATATAGGGTGCCAGGTAGCAGTATATAGGGTGGCAGGTAAGGTATACAGGGTACCAGGTAGCTATATACAGGGTGCCAGGTAGGGTATACAGGGTGCCAGGTAGCAGTATACAGGGTGCCAGGTAGCAGTATACAGGGTCCCAGATAGCAGTATACAGAATCACCATATATCAGTATACAGGGCTCCCAGATAGCAGTATACAGGGCTCCCAGATAGCAGTATACAGGGGTCCCAGATAGGGTATACAGAGCCCCAAGTTCCAGTATACAGGGTGCCAGGTAGCAGTATACAGGGGTCCCAGATAGCAGTATACAGGGGTCCCAGATAGCAGTATACAGGGGCTCCAGATAGGGTTTACAGAGCCCCAGTAACAGTATACAGGGTGCCAGGTAGCAGTATACAGGACTCCCAGATAGGGTATATAGAGCCCCAAGTAGCAGTATACAGGGTGCCAGGTAGCAGTATACAGGGTGCCAGGTAGCAGTATACAGGGCTCCCAGATAGCAGTATGCAGAGCCCCAGGTAGCAGTATATAGGGTGCCAGGTAGCAGTATATAGGGTGCCAGGTAGGGTATACAGGGTGCCAGGTAGCAGTATACAGGGTGCCAGGTAGGGTATACAGAGCCCCACGTAGCAGTATACAGGGTGCCAGGTAGGGTATACAGGGTGCCAGGTAGGGTAAACAGGGTGCCAGGTAGCAGAATACAGGGTGCCAGGTAGGGTATACAGAGCCCCAGGTAGCAGTATATAGGGTGCCAGGTAGCAGTATACAGGGGTCCCAGTTAGCAGTATACAGGGCTCACAGATAGCAGTATAAAGGGGTCCCAGATAGCAGTATACAGAGCCCCAGGTAGCAGTATATAGGGGGCCAGGTAGCAGTATACAGGGTGCCAGGTAGGGTATACAGGGGTCCCAGATAGCAGTATACAGAGCCCCAGGTAGCAGTATATAGGGTGCCAGGTAGCAGTATACAGGGTGCCAGGTAGGGTATACAGGGTGCCAGGTAGCAGTATACAGGGTGCCAGGTAGGGTATACAGGGTGCCAGGTAGGGTACACAGGGTGCCAGGTAGCAGTATACAGGGTGCCAGGTAGGGTATACAGGGTGCCAGGTAGCAGTATACAGGGTGTCAGGTAGGGTATACAGGGTGCCAGGTAGCAGTATACAGGGTGCCAGGTAGGGTATACAGGGTGCCAGGTAGTAGTATTCAGGGTGCCAGATAGCAGTATACAGGGTGCCAGGTAGGGTATACAGTGTGCCAGATAGCAGTATGCAGGGTGCCAGGTAGGGTATACAGGGTGCCAGATAGCCGTATTCAGGGCCCCGGGTAGGGTATACAGTCACCAGCCTCAACAGCCACCCCCCCTCCCCGAGGTCGGGACAAGTCCCGCACTTACCCCATCTAATAGGCAGGCTCAGGCTGGCACTGGCAGTGTTGCAGAGATTGGCATACAGAAAAGCGGGCTAAGAGATGCAGAGGCTTCGCTAGCAGAGAGCATGCTGGCAGTCTGCACAGAAGTCCCGGGGAGTACTGTGCCTTCGTGAGTAATCACAAGGGCAGCACGTCCATCGTAGTCCCGCCCTCGTCAACAGCAGCCAATGACAGAGAGTCATTGGCTCTGATGGCTCAGGGCAGCCAATCAGTCTATGTGTGTACGCTTGTTCAGCGCACACAGATAGACTTTAATGGCTGACCAATCGGCTCACTACTTGCTGTCAGCTGACAGCAAGGACCTGAGGAAAAAAAAAAGAAAAGTCAATGTACTAGCGCCTCCTGCTCTGACTTTTTTTTTTTTTCCTTCTCAGCGGCGGGGAGGCGGCACCCAAGCACCCCATATGCACCAGCCGCCGCTGGAAGGGAAATCTAAATTAAATCAATATTTGGTGTTACCACCCTTTGCCTTCTAAACAGAATAATTTCTTCTAGGTTCAGTTGCACACAGTATTTGAAGGAGCTGAAGAACCAACCACTGATCTTCTGTGAATGTAGGCTGTCTCATATCCGTCTGTCTCTTCATGTAATCCCAGACAGACCCCATGATGTTGATATTAGGGCTCTGTGGGGGCCAAACCATCACTTCCAGGACTCCTTGTTCTACACTGAAGGTAGTTCTTAATGACATATGTTTGGAGCATTGTCCTGCTGCAGGGTAAATTTTGGACCAATCACACACCACCCTGATGGCACGGCATGATGGATAAGTGTAGCCAATGCCCCCCTTAGAGGTGGCTGAGTGTTGTGGTCCATCTGCTCACACTGCCCTCAATCACTTCCATACCGCACCCGGAGTCACAGAACAGGCTGGTACTTTGTTTTGCTTTATTAGGGGATTGAACTTGGATAGGGATTAGGGGTGTTATGGGATGTCCATAGAATTAGTTGCACACTAGCACAGGACTACTATATACATCTCTGTATATACATCTCCTCTTGTCCTCCAGCACATTACTTGCTCCAGTTACACGTCTTCCTCCAGCACACTACTTGCTTCTCTAAACTCCTGTTCCTCTCTCCTGCACATTACTTGTTCCAGGCCCAGAAGGAAATTTACTAGGCCTACTCCATTCCTCCAGCCTGACTAGCACATGGTAAGGCCTGCATTGCTGTATGCAGGGCCTCCGAACCACCCGTTACAGGTAGGGACAGTTGATCCCCTAGTGTATAGGTACACTGATGTGCTAGCCGGCCTGATGGACTACTACTCCAAGCCCATCCTCTTGCTCCAGGCCCTGTCTGCTACTCCAGCTGCGTTGGCCTTCTTCACTGCCAACATGACACCACAGTCCCTTACTGACTTCTGCAACCTTCCCAGATTGTCTCTCACCCCAATCCGCTCCCAAGGTGTGTGCCGCTCACGACCACTCGGTGGACTTGTGACTGAGCCTCTCCAGTAGCACTGTCTGTTGCTCTCCTGCTCCCTTGTGCTGCTCCAGGATCTCTCTCCTCTTTTCCTGTCTGCACCCGAGTCCAGGCCTCAAGGTCACTCCCCAGACTGGGGGCTCCCGGGTGAGGCCTCAGCAACCTCAGCAACATTTCAGCTCCAGCTCTTCCACCCGAACTCCTCCAAGATTGGGCTGACTCTAAGTATTTAAGGAGGCCTGCCCCCTACAAATCCAGATTGGGGATTGGTCAGGGCTCCTTAGAACACTCCAGATGGCTACAGCCTCCTCCTAGCTCTCTGCCCAGAAACCTTCCAACAGCTTCTGGAAAGAAATGGGAGTTCCAGGTGACCTCATCTGTGAATCACTCAATCCTACCTGAGCCACTCTCAGCCCAGAAACAAAAATGCACACCAGTCAGGCCTGATTAAATTTTCCTCACCTACCAAAAATCTATCCACACTAGCACCCACGTACTAGAGGGCCATACATAAGTATCTGTCTGTGCAGATGCCATCAGACCCCCCCTTGCACAGGTGTGCCATACCATCAGAGCCCTCCTTGCAGCAGGTGTGCCATGCCCTCAGAGCCCCCTTCACAGGTGTGCCATCAGGGCCGGCTCTACCACTAGGCGGAGTAGGCGGCCGCCTAGGGCGCCACTACCACCAGGGGCGCCCATCCTCTGTTGATCCGTCACCGCTCTGCATCAATCACTCATGTCACTGGAGAGCCGCGGCTGGCAGCACCCCAGGGCGGTAAAATGAGGCGGATCCAGGGGCACAGGTGCGGGCCTGTGGACCACGGCTAAAGAAATGGGTAGAGAGGCTCCGCAAAAAACCTCTACCTCCGCCACCTCCATCGTATAAATTGACAGGGCAAAGGGGCTGGAGTCAGGGGCAGAACCAAAGGGGGGCGGCAAAATGAGGTTTCGCCTAGGGTGTCAAAAATCCTTGCACCAGCCCTGTGTGCCATGCCATCAGAGCCCCCCTTACACAGGTGTGCCATGCCATCAGAGCCCCCTTACAGCAGGTGTACCATCCCATCAGAGCCCCTTGCCCCCTGTACTCACTTACTAACTGCAGTGCAAAGAAGTTCCTCGTTTCTCCTTTTTTCACTGTTTGTTCCTCGGCAGTGCTGGGACTTATCAGTCTGTGCCGGCTCTCTATTGCCACCTGCAGGCTGGAGGGAGGAGAACAACTAATTCTCCCTCCAGCTATGAGCCACGATCCGCTCTGAATAATGTGTCCGGTTTTGAGGGGGGCTCAAAACCGGGCACATGATTCAAAACCCGGACTGTACGGGTGAATCCCGTACAGGTGGCAACCCTAGTGACACCTCCTCATCCATCTCCTTTTCCAGAGCCTCCTGGAAACAAAAGGGAGGAGAATCCAAGGGGTGTTCCTTCCTGCACTCTCTAGCTCTCCCTGGGCTACTCCCCCTGCCCAGATCAAAACACCCAGGCCTGTACTTTTGTTAGGCCTGGCAAAATTGACCTCTCCTAGCAAATATCTACTTACAAAAAGCACCTATCATTAGGGGGGCGCTACATACCTTAATGCAGAGAATGCATTAAGGTAAAAAACCTTGAGACCTCATCAGGGCTGGATTGGGACAAAAATTTGGCCCTGGACTTCATCCAGACCGGCCCAGGGCACATCAGGGCAAAAGGCACAGGACACATCAGGGTACAGCACATCAGGGCACAGTACATCAGGGCACATCGAGCACATCAGGGCACATGGGGCACATTAGGACACATCAGGGCACATTAGGGCACAGCAGGCACCTTAGGACATATCAGGGCACATCAGGCACCATCAGGGCACAGTGGACACATTAGGGAACATCAGGCACATTAGGCACATTAGGGCACATCAGGCACCATCAGGGCACAGCGGGAACATTAGGGCACATCAGGGCACAGCGGGAACATTAGGGCACATCAGGGCACAGCGGGAACATCTGGCACATTAGGGCACAGCGGGCACATCAGAGCACAGCGGGAACATCAGACACATTAGGGCACAGTGGGCACATCAGGGCACATTAGGGCACATCACGGCACATTTGGGCACATCAGGCACATTAGGGCACACCGGGCTTTTTTTCAAACGCACATTTTAGTGCGTTTGCAGCCACCTGCCACGAAACACGTGGCAATTGCATGCCCACTACTGTTTGGTTTGGCATTCACTTTTAATGGCAACACAAGTGCAATGCAGGTTTGCAGCAAATTCCCGAAACATGCAACAAAGCGTGCGTTTTCTGTGTGGTTTGCATTTTTCAATGCGCTTTCATAAAATGCACACTCTAGTTGAGTTTAACCACTTCAGCCCTAGAGGGTTTTACCCCCTTAATGACCAGGCCATTTTTTGCAATACGGAACTGCATTACTTTAACTGATAATTGCGCAGTCGTGCGATGTTGTGCCCTAATAAAATTGATGTCCTTTTTTTCCCCACAAATAGAGATTTCTTTTGGTGTTATTTGATCACCTCAGCAGTTTTTATTTTTTGCTCTATAAAGAAAAAAAGACTGACAATTTTGGAAAAAAAAAAACCCATTATTTTTTTTCTTTCTGCTATGAAACACATCCAATAAAAAAATGTAAAAAATCTAATTTCTCTCTTTAGGCCAATATGTATTCTGCTACATTTTTTTGGTAAAAAAAAAAAAAAATCCCAATAAGCATATATTGATTGGTTTGCGCAAAAGTTATTGCGTCTACAAACTATGGGGTATTTTTATGGCGTTTTTATTCATTTTTGTTTACTAGTAATGGCAGCGTTCAGCGATTTTTAGCGGGACTGCAATATTGCAGCGGACAAATCAGACACCTAACTGACATTTTTTAC
This sequence comes from Glandirana rugosa, assembly GCA_018402905.1. Taxonomy (NCBI): domain Eukaryota; kingdom Metazoa; phylum Chordata; class Amphibia; order Anura; family Ranidae; genus Glandirana; species Glandirana rugosa. The sequence continues at coordinate 633,536 of BLSH010406764.1, forward strand.
ACTTTTTTGGGAACCAATGACATTATTACAGTGATCAGTGCTAAAAATATGCACTGTTACTGTACTAATGGCACTGGCAGGGAAAGGGTTAACCACTTCAAGACCGAGCCTGTTTTTTGGGTTCGGTGTTCACGAGTTAAAACCATTTTTTTTTTGCTATAAAATTACTTAGAACCCCCAAACATTATATATTGTTTTTTTTCCTAACACCCTAGAGAATAAAATGGAGGCTGTTGCAAAACTTTATGTCACACCGTATTTGCGCAGCGGTCTTACAAGCGAGTTTTTTTTTTTTTAAAAAATCAGTTTTATGAGTTTAAAAATAAGACAACAGTAAAGTAAATTTTTTTCCATATTGTGAAAGATAATGTTATGCCGAGTAAAATGATACCCAACATGTCATGCTTCAAAATTGCGTCCGCTCGCAGAATGGCGACAAACTTTGCAACATAAAAATCTCCATTGGCTACGTTTAAAAAAAATCTACAGGTTAGCAGTTTTAAGTTACAGAGGAGGTCTAGTAATAGAATTATTGCTCTCACTCTAACGATCGCGGCGATATCTCACATGTGTGGTTTGAACATCATTTTCATATGTGGGCGGGGCTTACGTATGCGTTCACTTCTGCGTGCAAGCTCGTGGGGACGGGGCGCTTTCCTTTTTTTTTTTAATTATTTATTTTACTTTTTAATTTTTATTTTTAAACTGTTCTTTTAAAAAAAAATTGATCTCTTTTAGTCCTATTACAAGAAATGTAAACATTCCTTGTAATAGAAAAAAACATGACAGGTCCTCTTAAATATGAGATCCGGGGTCAAAAAGACCTCAGATCTCATATTTACACTAAAATGCAAAACATGAAAAAAAAATAAAAATTTGAAAAAAATTACAGTCCTAAAAAAAAAATGTGCCCTTTAAGACCGTTGGGCGGAAGTGACTTGTGACGTCGCTTTCGCCCTGCCATGTTTTGGAGCTGAGTGAGTGACTTTAGCCGCTCACTCGGCTCACGGACACTGGGGGGGGCAGACGCAATCATCTCCGCCGCTGCTGGCGGGTCCGGTAAGCGGTGGAGATGACCGGAAGCGGCGGGAGGGGGGGGAACCTCTCCCGCCGCTGATAAAGGTGATCTCGTGGCGAATCCGCCATTGAGACCACTTTTATCTTGTGCAGAATCTGCTACCATAACAACAGTATTCCACTTCAAAGTGACCACTGTCATATGACGGCGTTGGTCCGGAACTGGTTAACATCAGCAAACCTCCCAACTCTTTGAGATGGGAACGAGGGACACCTATCAGCAAATGTATACAGGCATAGGACACAACCCTTGCCATGCCCCCTTAAAGGAGAATTATCTCCAAAAAAATGATTAGTTAAACCCACAAGTGTTTTTTTTTTACCACTACTATTCCTTTATACTGGCTTTTGAACAAATGTAGCAATTTAGAAATTGGATGAAAGGTTTCGCACTTAGAAACACTTTTTGAAAGATAAAATGTGCATTTCATTTACAACTTTATAGTTCAGACCAAAATGAGGGACAAATGAGGAAGAAAGAGGGACAGAGGTACTTTGTTCCAAATGAGGGACAGTCCCTCGAAATCAGGGACAGTTGGGAGCTATGTGACAGGGGCGATCAAAGGGTTAAGTGTGTCCCTAGGGGGTGCTTGCTAACTGTGTGGGGGTTGTTCTGACTAGGAGAACACAGAGGTCAGTGTTCCTGCACACTGATGGAGTGCAGGGGCCAGGAGTATGGAGCATAGAGCCCCTTATTTTATGTTCCTTATGTTCCTGCTTAGCAGGAACACAATATCTCAAATTTCTCCCCTGTCAGAACGGCAATCTGCCTTGTTTGGATAGGCAGATCACTGTTCTGCCTCTCCCGGGAACGATCACAGGTGGTCGGCAGACATTGGGTGAGTCGTACCTGCTGATTGGTATCCCCGTGTCCGTTCGCTCCTCCGGTGGCTATTGCACAAAATAACATACAGGTACACTGGGCACTGATAGGTGGCACTGATGGGCATAGATAGTGGCACTGATGGGAGGCACTGATAGATGGCACTGTTAGGCAGCACTGCTAGGGAGGCACTGGCGGGCATCACAGATGGGCACTGAGTGCCATCCCTATTGGCAGTTGTTTGCCATACCTAGTGGTCCTGGGTAGACCATGATCACATGGTAAAGAACTTCTGACAGTTCGATCACGATCGGAGATGCACTGCACGCCCCCCGTGGTAGCACGCCGCCCGGTCAGTTTAACAGAACCACGTCCCAGCCATCATTCTGCATACGGTGGTAGGGAAGTGGTTAAAGGAGAATTATACAAAATAAATGATTGGTTGAACCCAAAATAATTTTTTTCCCACCACTATTCCTTACAGATGCAGGAATTTAGAAATTGGATGAAAGGTTTAGCAACGGAAACACTTTTGGAGCCCACATTCACTTTGGGCCAATTTGGCATGCGATTTGGCATGATTTGACATCGGCAGCAATTGCCAGCAATCGCACTGTCCAAATCGATGCGACGCTGACTTTGCGGCGCCCGACCGACTCCCAAAAGTAGTTCCTGTACTACTATTGGCGATTTCGGGGGTGATATGAATAGACATCTGTGCATGAACCCACACAGATGTCTGTCAAATCGCCCCCCAAGTCGGACTGCATTGCCGGTTTGAAACTGAGCGAGTTCAAATGATCTCGCACTATTTCTAACCCGCATCAGTGTGAACCCGGGTGGATAGATAAATAGTGCATTTTATATACAACTATATAGATCTGACCAAAAGTGAGGGACAACTGAGCAGGAAAGGGGGACAGAGGGACTTTGTTCAAAATGAGGGTCAGGGCCGGTGCACACTGCAGCGATGTGCGGGTTCCCGCATCGCATGTCTCCGGGCGGCAGTTCACACTGCCAAATACGAACTGCGGGGAGTGTCAATAGAAAAGCTAGCTGCAAATCGCACAGGAATCGGATCGCATGTAGGGTTGCCACATCATCCCTTTAATCCAGGACACATATGAATTACACAGATTCTGTGGCTGATTAAGGTGGTAATTAAACTCACTTGGTGCCTCATCTGCATTAAATTAACCTCAGAACCTGGGTAATTCATGTGTGTCCTGGATTAACCACTTCTCGCTCACTCGGCTCCATAGTACGGCAGGGCGGAAATGACGTCAGAAGTGACGTCCGCCCAACGGTCTTAAAGGGACCGTTTTTTTTTTTTGTTCTGTCATTTTTTTCAGATTTTTTTTTTTTTTTTTTGCATTTTAGTGTAAATCTGAGATGTGGGGAATTTTTGGCACCAGATCTCATATTTAAGAGGTCCTGTCATGCTTTTTTCTATTACAAGGAATGTTTACATTTCTTGTAATAGGAATAAAAGTGATCATTTTTATTTTTTTTAAAAAAGAACAGTGTAAAAATAAAAAGTAAAATAAATAATTAAAAAAAAAAAAAATTTAAAGCGCCCCGTCCTTGCGAGCTCGCGTGCAGAAGCGAACGCATACGTAAGTCCCGCCCACATATGAAAACGGTGTGCAAACCACACATGTGAGGTATCGCCGCGATCGTTAGAGCGAGAGCAATAATTCTAGCACTAGACCTCCTCTGTAGCTCGAAACTGCTAACCTGTAGAATTTTTTAAACGTCGCCAATGGAGATTTTTAAGCTGCAAAGTTTGGCCCCATTCCGCGAGCAGACGCAATTTTGAAGCATGACATGTTGGGTGTCATTTTACTTATCTTTCACAATATGAAAAAAAATGGCCTAACTTTACTGTTTTCTTATTTTTTAACGAAAAAAAAAAGCACGCTTGGAAGACCGCTGCGCAAATACGGTGTGACATAAAGTTTTGCAATGACCGCCATTTTATTCTCTAGGGTGTTCGAAAAAATATATATATATATAAGGTTTGTGGGTTCTAAGTAATTTTATAGCAAAAAAAAATGATTTTAACTTGTAAACAAGTAACCCAAAAAACAGCCCCCTAACTGAAGTGGTTAAGGCCCCTTTCACACATACGGACCGTTTGTCCGTTTTTCATCCATCCGTTGACAGATGAAAAACGGACATCAATGCAACTCTATGGAAAAACTGATGACAACTGATGATCAGCTATTTTCATCCGTTTTCATCCGCTTCCGTCAGCATCCGTTTTTTTTGAACGGATGAAAGTCCTATTTTTCATCCGTCAAAAAAACGGATCGGACGAAAAACAGATGTAAACGGACGAACGGTCAGTTTTTCATCCGTTTTTGCATTGGTAGTGAATGTAAAAAAAAACTGATGAAAAACTGATGACCACGGATGAAAAAACTGATGAAAAACTGATGAAAAAACTGATGAAAAACTGATGAAAAACTGATGGATACTTCATCCGTTTTGACGTGACTGAACGGATGAAATGAACGGTCCGTATGTGTGAAAGGACCCTAAAGGTATGATGTGGCAACCCTAATCGCATGGTGTGAACGACCATGCGATCCGATTCTGGCCCTGCGGAAAAAAAGGGTCCTGTGCGAGTTTTCTCCGATTGCGATGCAAATTCAGCAATACTATCTCTATGGCTGAATTTGCATCGCACAGAGATCGCATGGATATGGCTCACACTGCAAGTGCGGTGCGAATCACATCCGATCTCCGGGATCGCAGCAGTGTGAACCGGCCCTCAGTACCTCAAAATTAGGGACAAAATTAGGGACAACTTGGGAGCTATGTATTATGCTCTTATTTTGCAGAGAGAAGATTTTTTTTTAATTTTTTTGGGCGGTTTACTGCCGCTTTACGTGTAAGAATAGGTCAATGCCATTATCTTGTGTACGCGCCTGAGCTTGTTTATAAAGTTATTTAGAGAACACTGAACCGACGCTGCGCTTGACGTAGGGGGGCGCCGTCACGTGTTGCGGGTCATTGGGGAAGCGCCAGACTGCATGCTTCCTGGACTTCCGGTTCCGGTCTGACGTTGGCTCTCCGTAGTCTCGGTGGTGGTGGGTTTTATTGGCGATAGGGGGGAGGACGACGCCCCGGTAGCGGGTGAGTGGATTTGGGGGAATGGTTTACAGGGCTGACGGAGCCGGTGTGGGTGGCAGAGTCCCCGTGCTGGTGTGTAGGTTGCCCTCAGGAGAGGCACCATTGGTGTGTGATGAGGGGGCATGGCTGTGTCCAGAACATTGGAGAGCCCTGGCAGGGGTCACCTCTCCCTGGATGGAGCCCCCCCTTCACTCACACACCTGCCTGGAAGTTCACGGTTTCTAGTTTTTTTGGATAAAGTTAGGCAAAGTTTAGGGGGGTGGTAGTAAAAATGCCCCAATAAGCCACGTATTTAGCGCCGCCCACCGAAGTGTTTACATCGCAGGAAAACTACGCAACATGTTGCACTCTCTGGGCGACAAGCCTGACAGACGCAACCCAATCTTGTGAATGGGGAAGTGCAGAAACGGTGTCGCTGGGGTTAAAACAATCGGGAAAGAAGCCTCTCATCAACCTCAATGCCTGTCTGTCACCTTTGAAAAGCGATCCCTGCACAGATCGCTCTTCAGGGGAGCAGCGGGGTTAAAGCAAAAGTGAACCCATCAATTTAACAGTTTAAGAAACCTGTTGTATTCCCGGCACATGCACAATACCGTTGCTATGGTAGCAGCTACTATAACCCCGGTATTTTTTAAAACATCAGGTGGTCTCTGCGGTGGATTCGCCACAAGATCACTTTTATCGGGGGCGGGAGAGGGGCCCTCCGCCACGCTCCGGTCATCTCCTCCGCTTACCGGACCCGCTGGTAGCAGGACCCTGTCACCCCACAGGCCGAATACCGCTTGAGAGTAAGATGGCCCCAAACGTCACTTCCGCTCTGTGGGCAGGAAGCGGCTGCAAAGCGGCAGCAGAAGATCAGCAGCACTGGAATACTACTTTCACCTTTTTTTTTCGTATTTAATTTAAAGTCTCACTAAGGCTTCGTTTAGATATGCAGTTGGGTGGTAAAAATGTCCAGTAAAGACATGTTTTTACCACCTACGAACAGCCACCCTTAAGCTCCATTAGGCAGGAGATGAGGGCGTTTTACATGCCGCAGTCACCATGCATTCAGCATAATAAGGAGTTTCCCCCCCCTATAACAGATTTTTAGTGTCACTCTTTCTTGCCAGCCTATAAAGCTGATGTAACGGTGGTACGTTGGAGTTATTGACTGGCTGCTTTGCTGTGAGTAGATTTAGGGGGGCGCAAATTACTTTCCTTACCCCGGGCACTGACAACCCCACACTACGCTAAAAAAAACTGCCTCCTAACTTTCTTGCCCCCTAAATTCAAAGCAAATTTGTCAAGCCCTGCTTTATCACATTGTTTTGCAAATCTATGTACACTACAAACTGTATGATTTGAATCGGTTCTGATATCGCTGTTTTACATAGAAACATAGAAAAGTGACGGCAGAAAAAGACTGAGTAGTCCATCGAGTCTGCCCCTTTTTATTTTATTTTTTTTTATTTTTTTTTTACATTAACCTTGTTGTCTGACTATGGATTTATGTTTATCCCAAGCATGTTTGAAGCCATTTACTGTTTACTGTCTCACAACCTCTGTTGGTAGTTTATTCCAATCATCAACCACCCTTTCAGTAAAATAATTCTTTCTAAGATTAGTTTTGAACTTCCCTCCAGTTAGTTTGAGGTCCCCGTGTTCTTGATTTTGATTTCATATTGAAAAGACTGCCCTCCTGAACCTTATTCACCCCCTTGATTCAAGTTTTGATTAGAATCTTTCTTAATAAAATGACTTTCCCACCAACTACTAACCTTATTTGATGGTTGTCTCCAACACTCTGTCATTTGTCATTTACCGAAGTTTGTACGAACCCTATTTGTATTTAGGTATCAGTCTGTTGTTCCAATTACATTTTTTTTTTATTTTTTTTTATTTTATTTTTCCCCGTCTGAGCTACCTGATGAGTCAGAAAAAGACGGCAGTGAAAAGATACAAAGATACATTTTGTCGCTATAGTCTTGGCTAAGTTTAGTATGTCAAACATCACATGTATCTAAACGTTTTGTTACACTATTTCGTCCCGAACTGTTTAAAC
>BLSH010406764.1:643265-669560 GCA_018402905.1 Glandirana rugosa
TAGTGTCGGAAGTACATGTACTTCCGACACTGGTGAAGGGAAGGGGACAATCATGTCAGGGGGGTGTCAATCTTGTGCGGGTCCCTTGTGTCAATTGGGAATCTCGAGGGGGACGTCCAATTGGGGAAGTGACGGTTACCGTAAATGTGTCATTAGTCACGTAAAAATATCGTGACTAGCGACATATTTACGGTTACCAGGGTTTTTTTCACAGTTTTATCAGGCTGTACAGGCGACTTTATAGCGTCATGGCGATTTTTAGCGTCTAGCGGCGGTAATGATCATTTTTTTTTATTTTTGGGGTTTTTACTTAATAGTAGGCATTTGCGCTGGTGAAAACGCGTTTGGTTAGTTATTTGCGGCTAACGCTAAAAAAAAATAGTGTTTATACTCCTTCTTATATTTAGCCGGTTTTTGCCACTTTTTTTACAAAAAAATATAAAAAAAAACCTAAACATAAAATCGTTTTTCATTCTTTAAACCAAAAAAAAAAAAAAATCGCAATCGGCGTTTATTGATTGGTTTGCGCAAAAGTGGTCGCGTTTACGGATGATAATTCATTTTTGGGGTTTTTATTTTTTTTTACTAGTAATGGCGGCGATCTGCGATTTTTAGCGGTACTGCGATATTTCAGCGGACATGTCGGACTATTTTGACACTTTTTTTGGGACCATTGGCATTTATACAGCGATCAGTGCTATAAAAATGCACTGATTACTGTGTAAATGCCATTGGCAGTGAAGGGGTTAACCTGCAGGGGGAGCTCTAAGGGTTAACTGTGTTCCCTGGGCGTGTTCTAACTGTGGGGGGACTGTACTAACAGGGGAAGGGAAGTGGTCACAGCCTTCATGTACATGAAGGCTGTGATCACTCCCTTCCCCCTCTCACAGAGCGGAGGTCCGTGTTTACATACACGGACCTTCGCTCCGGGGGGGCCATCGCGGGTAGCCGGCGGCAATCGAAGCCGCCGCACCCGCTCCCTGGCCCCCCCTGGACACAGTGAGCGCGGGCGCGCCTCTGGCGGCGCGCGCGCTCACTAGGCTCGTGAGCGCGGCCGCCGTCATATGACGGCGATTTGCGCTCACGAGCCATCTTGTCGCCGGCAATTGCCGATCAGCGGTCGGCAAGCGGTTAAAGATTCTAACTACCAGCAAGAATAAGTCCTTACATTTAAAGAGAACCTGTCATTTCAGATCCATCATGGCAGCGCTGGTTAGCGGGCAGCCACCCACCTGCTGCCGCCACGTCCATCACCTGTCACTGCCGCATCACCAGCTGTCCCATTAAAGTGAATGGGATTGTCGGTGAGTCACCAGCAGGTCAGAGGAGGAGGACAGAGATGACAGTTTCTCTTTAAAAATGATGGTTAAAATCGAGTTGATTTAAATCAAATCCACCCTTTTGGGGAACGACTTGCCATGCGACTTTGATGTCCAAACTTGCATGACAAGTCAAACAAATGTGAATGGAGCCTAATCCCCAAAAGCAAACTATTATGCAGCGTACCAATTATTAGATGTGATTGCAGCATTTGTTTCATTTTGTAGGCTTTCCTCCTTCTGTTTTCATCTCTGATCCAGCCAGCAAGTCTGTTGTTTTTTTCAAAAGCACAAGCTCTCCTTCAGAATATATCAGTTTACAGGGATGAGACCAACTATTTACCACTGACAGGTGCTTGCGATGATCCGCTTTTATACATGTCAAACCTTTATCCCAAAAGGAAGCAAACTGCTGCTTGTAAAGAATTAGCTGGATTTTGGCTTCAGATGGTGTATGTAAATCCGCTAGTACATCTAACATTCCCCCTAACCCCTCTCCCAGACTGGCAATGCTGCTGCCTGCTGTGCTCCTTCATCCAGAGTGGGGGTGTAAGGCTCTAATACAGGAGGTGTGTTACTGGCCGGATTACCAGTTGAAAAAAAAAACAAAGAAAACTAATGCAGCCACCACATCTAAAACCACTTGCACACTGAGGCAGTTTTCAGGCATTTTAGCGCTATAAATAGCGCCTGAAAACTGCCTCTCTGGCAGCCCCAGCCTGAAAGCCAGAGTGCTTACACACTGGGGCGGTACGCTTGCGGGACGTTAGAAAAAGTCCCGCAAGCAGCATCTTTGGGGCTGTTTGGGAGCGGTGTATACAGCGTTCCCAAACCACCCCTGTCCATTGGAATGTATGGGCAGTGCTTCCGAAGCGCTTTTCAGGAGCCACAGCACAGGCGCTTTTAACCTCTTTCTGGGGTTAAAGGCACCCTGCTAGTGGCCGAAAAGCGCTGCTAAAACAAGAACTCTCAAGCATGACAAGTCGCAGCAGTGTGAAACGGGGCTTAGGGCCAGTTTACACTGAAACTAAAAGCTCATTTAATTTTTGACAACCAATTCATTGTCAAACACACGGGAACGTGCAAGAAAGTTTGGGGAGCCATCAATTAATGGCACACGTTGGGTCTAGCAAGGACATCACGGTCCCTTTATAGTGTGAGAAATGGGACTTTCCCTACAGCACGTAAACTGGCCCCACGAGAGGGTTAGAACCCTTGTCAGTTTTTGGAGGTTTTTTTTTTTTTTTTTTTTACATCCCATTGGGGAAACTTCCCTTTTACTTCCTGTCCCACAGCCAGAACAGGAAGTGAGGAAATCCCTCCAAAGCGAGGACCATAAATAACGTCTTAATCACTTTTCAGGAAGGATGCCCTGCAGGGGTGCCAATAATTGTGTCCTCGTTTGTATAGATGTGAACATGCTTTGTACTTGTTCCTTTCCCCTGTTGAATGCATGCAGAGGCTGCACATTGAGTGTCAGCAAAGTTAGTGTTCACTTTCACAGGGAAAATGAAAAGGTGAACTCGCACCGTATACCCTCCCCAACTACCCCCTCCTTCCCAACCAGGCCCATCCCAGCTGCACTTATAGTAGGCAAAACTTTTTTTTTCATTTTGAATTGAGTAAGGGAGTGTTATAACCCCGGTCAGATTTTTTTTTTTTTCCTTTTGTCACCTGTGTCCCGTCCCGTTGCAGAGATTTCCCTTCACTTCCTGTCCTATAGCTAAACAGGAAGTGAGAGGAAATCTCAGAAAATTAAGGGAATTCCTTGGGGACTCCCAGGTCACCAGACTAGTGTAACCATTGGATGATTTCCCTTCTCTTACTTTTCTGGGGACCACCCAAAATTTGTGATTTTTTTTTTTTTTTTTTTTTGCTTACTTTCACTTTAACTCCAGCAATGCGGAGCTGTCGCTTTCCCCACAGCCAGTCCCTGCGGATCCCCACTCTTCTCTGTGCAATGCTTCTGGAGTGAACCAGAACGTTTCTGGTCAGCACCATCACAGTGAATCGCTCAGGTCCATTCTGGAAGCAGATCTTCACTGTATGTGAGCACCACAAACCTAAAACACTATTTAATTCATTTTCTATATTCAAAGCAAACTCCCCCATCCACCCGTGTCTGTTTTATTTTGTTGAGAAATTACTTTGAAAAACACCTCCTTGCTTTTCTGTCCGTGGCCATCTTGAGTAAAGGCAAATGATTTATGTACCATTTATTTCCTGGAATCCATCTGCCTTTATCTCAGGCATGCAGGCAGGGGATAGTGCTTAGCTGAGAACCCACCCAACCCCATTTGCTTAGGCCTGTGATCCAGGAAGTAACTGAAGAAATGTAAAAAAAAAAACAATTTAGAACAAGTAAATAAGATATACTGAACTATCTATTTACTAATGCTAGCAGCATGGGAATGTGTTCATACACGTGCGATGCGGGAACCAGGGCGATTCCTGTGCCGGTTCCCACATCGCATGTCACTTGCAGGCAGTTCACACTGCCCTCTGCGAACCGCTGTGGGTGTCAATAGAAAGTTAATGACACCCAGAGATCAGTTCGCAGATCACAGTGCGAATTGTCAAATGGTACTGGAATCGGATCGCATATGTGTTGACACCCATGTGATCCGATCTCGGTGCAGACCAGAAAAGGGTCCTGCACCATTTTGGTGCGAATGCGATTTCAGCCATACAATTTCTATGGCTGAATTTCCATCGCACAGACATCGCGTGCTGTTCACAGCAGTGCAGTGCGAATCACATGCAATGACTATGTTTGCACCAGTGTAAACCCAGCCTAAAATAATCCATGTTGATTGGGAGAGTGAAGTTCCATTTTTAGTACCTAGAAGAGATACAAGCTTCAGCCGCAAATCAGAGAGATATAAGCTGCAGCCGTCTGTAAAACTTCCCGTTTGTTTTTCAGCTATTGGATAAACGCTCAGCCTCCACGGTGTAAATATGTCTCTTTCTAAGAGGGAACTGGAAGATTTAAAGCCATGGGTAGAGAAGACGGTGAAAGGATTGCTGGGCATCCCAGAGCCCACTTTGGTCACTGCAGCCCTGAACTGTGTTGGCAAAGGAATGGACAAAAAGAAAGCTGCTGGTAAGTTTTCCTTTATTGGTATACTTTTAGGGCCGGTTCACACCAAATGCAGTGCAGGAAGCGCACATTTCCCACATGACACGGGAATGCACTGCCTCCTGCAGATGCCCGTGGGTGCCACTGATACTTATGTCATCACCACACCTCTTGCAAACGTTGTTACATTTGAGGCCATCAAACCACATGGTACCACAGTACGGTGCAGTTTGGTGCTTCGTGGTTATAAAAGGTGCACCTGCCATACTTTTTGCACAATCCCGTGCATTCTGCATCCCATTTATATTAACAAAACCATGTGCGCTTTGGTCACAACTTTTAACCACTTGCCGCCAAATCATGTACATGTAAGTGATTGCCTTCAAGTGGTTATACTGGGATGATGCCTGCAGCTACAGGCATCCTCCTGGTGTTTTTTTCTGTAGGCCATTAGCTTTTATGTAAAGGCCATCCTAGTAGCTAATTTGCTGCTGGACAGCTTTTACAGGTGGTGGGGACAGCTGGTGCCTCTCTGGGCTCTACAGCCAGCGGTTTCACCAGCTTACCATAGAGCTTGCCCAGGATCGAAGGCCCCCGATAAGCTCTACGGTATAGGAAACCAGAAGCAACCAGTATAATTAGGACTTCCGGTTTCCCCGGATGTAAACAGCGGCATTTTAAATTGTGAAAGCATTTGACCACACCAAGCTCGGAGATATCTGGGTTCTAATAGACCCCAGCTCTTTCCATAAAGAGTACTTGTCACTGCCTATTGCTTTCATAAGGGATGTTTACATTCATTGTGACGGCAATAAAAGTGATCAAAAATGTATTTTTCTCAAACTGTGTAAAAATAATTGTAAAAAATGTAAGCACCCCCATTCTCGCACGCAAAGGTGAACGCATGCGTTTGTCCCGCACGCATATGTAAACAGTGATCGCACCACTTGTGAGGTATTGCTTCGAAAGTCAGAGTGAGTGTAATTATTCTGGCACCAGACCTCCTCTATAACTCTAAACTGGTAACCTGTAAAGACTTTTAAAGCATAACATGGAGATTTTTAAATACACCATCTTCTATATTTACCTAAACCTTGAGTGTTATGTTGTTTGTGTGCCTTAATATTCATTGTAGTGTATTTGTTCCAAAAAAATTTGTGTTTGAAAAACCGCAGAGCAGATACCACGTGGCATAAAAAAATTGCAAAACCCACCATTTTATTCTCTAGTGCCTCTGCTAACCATATATAATGTTTGCGGGTTCTAAGTAATTTACAAAAAAAAAAATCCAGATTTTTACTTTACTTTAAACAAAAAGTGTCAGAAGTGGTTGAGGTTTGAATCAACCAGCCCTTAATTTACTTGACTGGTTCCAGAACTGTAAGGGCTCGTTCGCACTAGCGGCGCTCTCTGAAGAGCGATCTTTGCTTGGATTGCTCTTAAAGCATTTAACAGGCAGTGAGGAGGCAATACAGCTACTATAACCCCTTGATCCCTTCAGTAGCGCATTGCATGTGTTTGCGGGGCACTTGGAGAGTGGCCCCATCCACTTGAATGGGTCCCAATGGCCGGGAGGTAGTGCTTATCAAAAGCAACAGAGTATAATTCCTGCTGTAGCCATGAAGCAAAGCTTCACAGCCTCAGTATGTGTACACCCTGGCCTCTACAGCTAAAGGGGGTGGCAATTGGGGGGATAAAACTGCGGCTCAACCAAAGGCTTTTTAACCCCCCCTTCGCCAACAGCTGGTGTGAACAAGCCCTATTGGAACAACCAATTACTCCATCTGGAATACATCAAGTGTTTTGGTAATGCAGAGAAGTATCTAACATTTGATTGGCGATTGATTGTTAGATTTATTTTGTAGACTTTATTAATGAAATACTCACTACGATTATTTGTTCTCTGTTATATTCAATATCTTTGTGTCCCTTTTTAACCACTTACGGACCGCCCACCGTTGATATGCGTTGCTATTTTGACATTACATACCGTTGTTATGGCAGCAGCTAGGTGCCATAACCCCGGGATATATTTTGCACAATGGGCGATCCTCTTTCACATAAAAGTGGTCCTAGCGCCAGGAAATCACTTTTATGGGTGGCGAGAGGGGTGACCCCTTCCCGCTGCTTCCCGGTCGGTTCCGCCACTTACTGGAGAGATCAGCAGCGGCAGAAGCGATCAAATCCAATGGAGTGATGGGCAGGAAGTCGAGTGAGGGCAAGATGGCCTCCACTCGACTATGCCTTGGAGGACTGGAGTGATGTCAAATGTCTCTTTCGCCCTCCGGCCTTAAAGGATCAATTTTTTTTATTATTGCTTTTAAGTGGAAATTTGAGATCTTGAGAGGTCTTTTTGACCCCAGATCTCACATTAAAGAGGCCCTGTCCTGCTCCTCTCCTTCTCTCTATCACAAGGGATGTTTACATTCCCTGTAATAGAAATAAGTGATCAAAAAAAATTTTTTATTTTTATTTTTTTAAACCTCCAAATCCGCGCTATAGCCGAAGTACGGCTCCAGCGCGGATCTGAAATGCCCGGATGACGTCCCCTGTGCACGCTCCCGGCGCGCCCGCTGCGCAGGCGAGCCTGTGTCGCGGGCGGACTCGATGTCCGCTCGAGACCCACGATCGCCTGACAGAGCTGCAGAACGTTGAACCACCGTTGTAAACACGGCGGTTCCCCGTTCTGTGAAGGGGGACATAGCAGATCTACTGATCCCTGTCACTGGGATCAGTTAGATCTGTTATGTCCCGGCCAGCCCCGCCCCCCCCGTTAGAACACACCCAGGGAACATTTGTTAACCCCTTCACTGCCCCCTGCAGGTTAACCCCTTCAGTGCCAATGACATTTACACAGTAATCAGTGGATATTTAAATTTCTGATCGCTGTATAAATGTCATTGGTCCCAAAAAAATGTCAAAAATGTCCGACATTTCTGCTGCAATATCGCAGTCCCGATAAAAATCACAGATCGCCGCCATTGCTAGTAAAAAAAAAATAATAAAAACGCCATAAATCAATTCCCATAGTTTGTAGACGCGATAACTTTTGCGCAAACCAATCAATATATGCGATTGCGATTTTTTTATTTTTTTTTTTACCAAAAATATGTAGAAGAATATATATCGGCCAAAACTGATGAATAATTTTTTTTAATGGGTTTGTACTTTAGCAAAAAGTAAAAAATATTGTTCTTTTTTGCAAAATTGTCGCTCATTTTTTGTTTATAGCGGCGATCAGAAATGACGCAGAGGTGATCAAATACCACCAAAAGAAAGCTCTATTTGTGGGAAAAAAAAGACGCCAATTTTATTTGGGTACAACGTCGCATGACCGCGCAATTGTCATTCAAAATGCGACAGCGCTGAAAGCCAAAAATTGGTCTGGGCAGGAGGGGGGTTTAAGTGCCCAGTAAGGAAGTGGTTAAAGGTACAGTGTAAAAATAAAAAGTAAAATTAATAAAAAAAATTAAAGAGCCCCATCCCTCCGAGCTCGCGTGCAGAAGTGAACGCATACGCAAGTCGCGCCCACAAATGTAAACGGTGTTCAGACCACACATATGAGGTATCGCCGCGATCGTTGGAGCAAGAGCAAGAACTCTAGCACTAGATCTCCTCTGTAACTCTAAACAGGTAACCTGTAAAAATTTGGAAAGCATCGCCTATGATTTTTAACCACTTCCTGCCCTGCCTATTGACAGATGACGGGAGGGCGGTGGCTTCGTTATCCTGACTGGGTGTCTATTGACGTCCTCAGGATAGCACGCGCCCGCAGGGGCGCCCATCGTGGCGATCAGTGGTGCGGTGGGTCAATCTGACCCACTGCAATACCGATCGAGGTTAAAAGCTTTAATCGGAAGCTTTTTACCATGTGATCAGCCGTGACCAATCAAGGCAGATTACAGTGTACACAGGAAGAGCCATTTATTGGCTTTTCCTCTACTTAGGTCTGCCTTCCTGACAGGGGGGTCTGCACTGAATGCTTATCAGTGCAGCCCCCCTCAGGATCGCTACACTGGACCACCAGGGAGCCCCCCCCCCCCCAGGGACACCATGAGGAGGCCGCCCAGGACCACCAGGGAGAAGATGTGGAGGCTGCGCAGGACCACCAGGGAGCCCACACTAGACCACCAGGTAAGGGCAAACAGTGCACTGTAGGGATGGCACTGTGCCCATATGTGATGCCTGCCAGTGCCATCAATAAAAGTGCTTTTTTTTTTTTTTTTTTTAGAGTAATGTACCAGTGCCACCTATCAGTACCGCCTATGGGTGCCTGTCAGTGCTGCTTATCAGTGCCGCATATATGTGCCTCATCAGTGCCAATCAGTACAGCCTCATCAGTGCCCGTCAGTGTAGCCTCATCAGTGTAGCCACATCAGTGCCCGTCAGTGTAGCCTCATCAGTGTAGCCACATCAGTGCCTGTCAGTAAAGGAGAAAGTGTACTTATACAAAATTTTGTGAGAGAAACAAAGAGTCTTTTCAGTCATTTTTTATTTGTAGCTCAAAAAATATAAAAACTGCAGGGGTGATCAAATACCACCAAAAGAAAGCCCCATTTGTGGGAACAAAACAATAAAAAAAAATTTTGGTTACATGACTGCGCAATTCTCATTCAAAATGCAACAGTGCTGAAAGCTGAAAATTGGTCTGGGCGGGAAGGGTGGTAAGTGCCCGGTATTGAAGTGGTTAAGTACCGTAGTTTGTCACCATTCCACGAGCGTGCGCAATTTTGTAGACCTTTTAGGTATCAATTTACTCGGCGTAACACCATCTTCCACATTACATAAAAAAAAAAACGGGCTTACTTTACAGTTTTTTATTTTTCAATTCAAAAAAACTGTATTTTTTCCAAAAACATTGCGTTGTAAGATTGCTGCGCAAATACAGTGTGACATAAAGTATTACAACAATCTCCATTTTATCCTCTAGGATCTCTGCTAAAAAAAAAAAATAAATAAAATAATATATGTTTGGGGGTTCTAAGTCATTTTCTAGCAAAAAATACTGGATTTTACTTGTAAACAACTAGTGTCAGAAATAGGCTGTCCTTAAGTGGTTAATAAAGGCGCTATGTTCTACATAAAATGGTTTTACAATTACCCTTTTCATAGCCAGTTTCCTTCAGTGTTTACATTTTTCCTGCATTTTGGTGGACAGTCAGATCATTCAGAGCTGCATGATTGTATTGTTCATTTGTTAGCATTAGCAGCAGAAACAGCCAACCTGGTCACATTATCTCTCCAAACAGGATTGCTGGTCAAAAGTGATTTAGGCCGGGTCCACAAATGTGTGGCCGCGGGTTCATGCCTGGGGTCCGGTGCATGTCTGTTCACCGGTTCAGGTCCGAATTTTTGCCTGAATTCACACCTGAACCGGACCCAAACAACGCACAGAACCCTTTGTCAAACTGGATCGCGGCTGCCCCAAACCTGTGTGAACCGGCTCCATTGAGAGCCGGGCACATTCACATGTCATGCAAATTTGATGTGGTTTAAAATGCATCCAGTTTGCATATATGTGAACCCGGCCTTAGTGTTAGCAAGGCTCACAGGTTTGTGGGTAAAAGAATGGCAAAATAATTACTCTGCATCCCTTTTTCAGCTTATCTCCTTACAGGTTATTTTGCCTAATGGCTTAGGCAGAGGTTGATCAGTCATTTGGCACAGCACCAGCCTCTCCCTATGGCTATACCTGGAGCATAATTGGGCTGATTGGTATGCATTTTAAGGGCTTTTATGACTTCAGACCACCTTAAAACCCCTTTCACACCAAAATGTTTATCAGGCGCTTTTGCGCTAAAAATAGCCCGAGTGCTTTCACACTGGGGCGGTGCGCTTGCAGGACGGTATAAAAAATGTCCTGCAAGCCGCATCTTTGCAGCAGTGTGGGAGCTCCTCCACCGCCCCTGCCCATTGAAAACAGTGGGGAAGCGATGAACACCGCTTTGGTAGCGCTGCTAACCTGCACTTTTAACCCCGGGTTAAAAGCGCAGCGCTGCTATAACGAGCGGTAAAGCGCCGCAAATTAGCGGTGTTTTACCGCTAGCGCACGGGTGGCCCTGGTGTGAAAGGGGTCTAAAGGAAAAATGTTTACATAGATATATAAGAACTGCTATTTAATTTGTTTTCAGTTCAATCAGTGTATTGTATCAAAAATATGAATGCAAACAATAAACCAATACAAATATGCACAATGATCATAAAAGGAGCAGATATAAAGATCAATAAGCTTCAAAAAATATTATTCATTTGTTTTTAAGGCAACTTCAGGGAATTTATCCTCATTCCTTTCTTTTATGCTCAATCAGGACTCTTGATTTCACTGGCTTTGTACATAAATTGATCAGCCATAACTTTGACTACCCCTTTGATAATGAGTAGGTCCCCCTATTACTGCCAAAACAGCCCTGACCCATGGAGGCATAGACACCACTAGGCCTCTGAAAGTATGCTGTGTTATCTGGCACCAAGCCGTCAGTAGCAGATACTTTTGAGTACTGTAGATTGCGAGGTGAGGCCTCCATGGATCTGACTTGTTTTTCCAGCACATCCCACAGATGCTCAACTGGATTGAGATCTGGAGAATTTGGAGGCCAAGTCAACACCTCAAACATGCTGCGTTCCTCAATCCATTCCTGGACCATTTTTGCAGTGTGGCAGGATGCATTATCCTGCTGAAAGAGGCCACTGCCATTGGGGATTACTGTTTCCATGAAAGGGTGTACATGGTCAGCAGCAATATTTAGGTAGGTGGTACGTATTAAGTAACACCCACATGAATGGCAGGACCCAAGGGTTCCCAGCAGAGCTTTGCCCCAAGTATCACACTGCCTCTGTTTGCTTTCCATCTTCCTTTACTGCAACCTGGTGCCATCTCTTTCCCAGGTAAGCAATATGCAAGCACCCAGGCCATCCACATGATGTGATTTGTCAGACCAGGCCCTCTTCTTCCACTTCTCCGTGGTCCAGTTCTGATGCTCACATGTCCATTGTAGGTGCTTTTGGCTGGACACGGGTCAGCATGGACACCCTGACCAATCTGCTACACAGCCCCATACACAGCAAACTACGATGTAACATTTTTACTCCTTTCAACACATCAACTTCAGGGACAATGTTTACTTCCTGCCTAATATATCCCACTGACTTTCAGATGTCATTGTAATGAGATAATCAAAATTGTTCATTCAACCTGTCAGTGGTCGTAATGTTATGGCTAATCTGGAAAAATTTTTTAGGTATACAACTCGCTAAGTGTGAAGCAAGGATGAAGAAGATAGCGTACAGAGCTTTACCTATATAAATGCATTTATGTTCTGTGTGTGTCCGGATGATTACTCCATCACTTTGTGTGATTAATCAAATAAATCATATAATGTCTCGTTGTTTAAGAAGCAGTTTCTAATCTCGCCATTCTCCTATAGACCATCTGAGGCCGTTCCTTGATGACTCCACGATGCGTTTTGTTGACAAGCTGTATGATGCTGTCAGGGAAAGCCGAGGATCTTCAAGGCATTCAAAATCGAGCAGTGAGAGAAGCAGAAAGCGAGAAATGAAGGTATGGGGTTTACTGGGATCACACTATTTACAAAAAGCTGATGTTTGATTCCATTTAAGCAACATTGTTACAAAAATATTTCAGGTACTGCCACACCCAAAGGCTGGGCTGTTCTGGCAACGTTTTGGCATTTCCTGAGCATGTTGAAGCTTGCTTGCTCCTATTTGCCTCCTGCATGTTCCATTTGGTTAGTGATGCAGCCCATCATAGGGATTGACAAATAGAATTATCTGGAAGACGTCAAAGTGTCAGGCCCTTTTCCTTCCGAATAGCCCAATATTTGTCTGCGTCATTGGGACTTGGATGCTACTGCAGATACAGTGCTCGGCATAAATGAGTACACCCCTCTTGGAAAAGTAAGATTTTAAGCCAGGCCTCGACAAACCCCAGGTGCCAGGTCGCCATGGCGACCAGAAATCGCGTCCTGGCGAGTGTCAGCCGTTCCTCCTCTCCCTATGTTAAAACAGCGTGTCAGATTCAGCGAGAGCCGAGAGCCTTCTCTGCTTAATCGAACAGCTGTTAAACTTGGCCGGCTGCCCGGATATTTGTTTCTACTTAGAATGAAGAAAAGTAACAAACAATGTATCTTCTTCTAGTTGTTGAGAGTTACAAGAATAAAGGAACAACAATGTATCTTCTTCTTTCAAAGCAATTATCTCCCGGGCTGTTATCAGGAAAGTTTAACCATTTAAAGACTAAACCCTCTCTCACATTAGTGGCTTACAATTAAATATCCAGTGTTTTCTGCTAGAAAATGACTTGGAAACCCCAAACATTATATATTATTTTTTAGCAGAGACCCTAGAGAATAAAATGGCGGTTGCTGCAATATTTTATGTCACATGGTATTTGCGCAGCGGTCTTTCAAGCGCAATTTTTTGGAAAAAAATACACTTTTAATGAATAAAAAAAAACTAAACAGTAAAGTTAGCCCATTATTTTTTTGTATAATATGAAAGATGATGTCACACCGCGAGAAACGTGACCTTTATTCTAAGCAACAAAATTGTGATAAAGCCCTGTGTACCATCAACAATTACCACTCTATGTGCAGCTGGGCTCCAGTATTTCATGGTGACTGGAAACCCACCAGAGCAATGAAAAGTCACTGTGGGGGACACACATGTAGGCAGGAAGTGGCTGCAAAGAGGCAGCAGAAGATCAGCAGCGCTGGAATACTTTTCACCTTTTTTTTGTATTTTATTTACAATGTCACTAAGGCCTTGTTTAGATGTGCAAGTTGGGTGGTAATAATGTGCAGTAGAGACATGTTTTTGCCACCTTTAAGCTCCATTAGGCAGCAGATGAGGGCGTTTTACATGCCGCAGTCAAGATGCATTCGGCATAATAAGGAGTTTCCCCCATAACAGATTTTTTAGTTTCACTCTTTCTGGCCAGCCTATAACCCTGATGTAATGGTGGAGTTATTGACTGGCTGCTCTGCTGTGAGTAAGTTAGGGTTAGGGGGGCGCAAATTACTTGTCTTACCCCTGGTGCTGACAACCCCACACTACGCTATAAAAAACTGGCTCCTAACTTTTTCAGCCGGCTCCTAGATTCAAGGCAAATTTGTCAAGCCCTGTTTTAAGCAATATCTCAATGAACACAAGAACAATATCTAAAAATTTGTCAAAACTGAGTTTTCTAGAATATTGGTTTAGCTCATTACATGAAAGTAAGGTTAATAACGTAACTTGGATTACAAAATCTTCAGTTTTACTCACATTATTTGATGCAAAAATGAATACACCCCGCAAAAAACCTACTACATCTAGTATTTTGTATGACCTCCATGATTTGTAAGGACAGCACCAAGTCTTCTAGGCATGGAATGAGCAAGTTGGCGACATATTGCAATATCTATCTTTTTCCATTCTTCAAGAACGACCACTTTTAGAGCCTGGATGCTGAATGGAGAGTGGTGCTCGTCTATTAAGAATTCCTCATAGGTGTCCCCTGATTGGGTTCAGATCAAGAGACCTACATGGCCACTGAATCACTTTCACCCTGTTCTTCTTCAGAAATGCAGCAGTGGCCTTAGATGTGTATTATGGATCATTGTTATGTTGCATTTTTGTGCATGGGCCTTTAGGAGAGGCTTCCTTTGTGGACGACACCCATGCATGTCATTCCTCTGCAGTATATGCCGTATTGTGTTATGGGAAACAATTACCCCAGATTGGCTTTCTACTTCTTTAGCTAACTGCAGTGAACTTGCATGCTGATTTTCTTCAACCTTTCTCATCAGAAGGCGTTCCTGTTGAGGTTTTAACTTCCGTGGACGGCCTGGACATCTCTGTGAGATGGTTGAAGCTCCATCTTTGTTAAATTTTTTTTTTTTCCCAATAGTTTTTATTGAGTTTTTAAGAAAATACAGAATACAATGGTATCGTCAAATACAAAATGTAGTAAAGTACAAAGCTTATATCGCTGAATCAATCATAAGTACATAAGTATTTTAGATGGTTCAATAGACATCAGGCATCAGTTATAAGATTATAGCTAATGAAGTGGCCGGTGCATCCACCCCACCACCACTAGACACCCCAAGGGGAGCATGCTGTGTCCTGTGGTGTAGAGCGACGCATGCAGCGTGTCCATTTATTATTAGTTGCTTTGTACGAAGACAAGATACAGTGGAGTACTCATCCAATTCAGCCTATATGTAGGCCCAGTGCCGCATGCTACACGGATTTGGAGAAGTGTCACTCTTGGATTTTTATCCCTTTAGAAGCGTCACTGTCAACAACTGAGTATTTACTGATAATATTCCTTGAAATAACAGGGTGACAGATTTTAGATGAGTGAGTGAGAGTGTGTTCATTTAGGCGCTCAGTATCGCAGGGTGAAAAACTGATTAGGTTTTGTGTGTCTAGGATATTTGTTGGACAGTAGTATAGGTACTTATGGTTATTGGTTTTGGGGATTTCATCCTATACGCTCTTGTGTGTGGGTCAGGGTTGCATTGGTCGCAATGGTATCTAGCAGACCTGCTGCTAGTCTTTGCTCTAGTTTGATTCTGTGGGTCATTCCTAGATCCTTGTTATAGTGGTATGGAGGGTGGGGATTATAGAGGGATTTATGGATAGAATATGTAGGTCCTCGTGTGGGTTTAGAATTTTGTGTTTGATATTATCATGGATTGTTCGATTCTTTTTCGTTTGGTCTATTGACAGATGGCTTTTCGCTCGTACCTGGAGAGGTTATCCTTCCTGACTGACCCGGGTACCGAGTGCTTCCTCTTTTGAAACTATCGTTGCTTCGTGGTTACTAGAGTTCAGAGATGTGTCTTGAGGTTTTGGTGGGGTATTTGCTCTGTTAATTAAGGTTTGTATGGGAGAATTTGGTGTACTCTGTGGTGGTTTTGAAGTGTATCCAACATGCCCAGATTTTGTTATGCTTTGAGATGTTGTCATGGGATATCGCTATCAATTCTTCCATGTCTGCTATTTTATTTATCCTATGGAATCACTCTTTAATTGTGGGTTTGGCAGATGTACCCCATAGAACAGGGATGCATAGTTTGGCAGCGTTTAGCTTGTGCATTGCTAGAGACCTAAAGTATAGGCGTTGGGGTAGCACAGTGTGGTGCAAAAGTAGTTGTGCTGGAGAAAACTTCAGGGGCACAGCGGTAATTGCCGTGGTTATTGAATGTACTTTTTCCCAGAAGGGTTGTAGAACTGGGCAATGCCACCAGATATGTATGGGGGAGCCTTTCGCTGAGTTGCATCTCCAGCACAGGCTTGATACATTGGGTTTGAATTTGTGGACCACTGTGGGGACTCTATACCAGCGATTGAGTATCTTGTATCCATTCTCTTGGACTGATATGTTTATAGATCCTTTTGAGTGTGTTATATATGCATTCTTTTTGTTTTTCTGAGAGAGTAAGGGAGAGCTCTGTTTCCCAGTATTGCCAAGGATCATGTTTTGTGTGTTGTGTCTCTGAGTAGGTTATATATGCACGAGATGACTTTTCTTTGAGGTTTTTGTTCTAAACACAAGGATTCGTACAGCTGTGGGTTGTCTGGTGTACAGTGGTTTGGTTTTGGGGTTTGTAAGGAAGTGTCTGATTTGGAGGTACGTCCATTGGGATAAGCCTTGGTGGTTCATGACGCTTGTTAGGTTGTTTTTAGTTTTGAAGTTGCCTTCATGAAAGAAATGTTTGTGAGGCCAAGAGCTTTTTAGAAAATCTGGAGACATACCTGGTGGGAACTCTGGGTTCATTAGAATCGAGGTCAGTGGAAATAGCGTAATGTTGGGCCTATGAGTGGGTGTTCCGTAGCTCGAGTTGGAGCATATTTGTGGGGTATCCATGGAGTTGTGTCAAGTGGGATATCTCCAATAGAGTTTTCTAGGGTCACCCATTGTTTTGAGGCAGAGTGGACGTTTCAGTCTACTATTCTCTCTAGGAGCCCCTTGATATTTTTGTAGGTCTGGGAGACCAATGCCTCCTTTATGTTTCGGGAGTGTTAAGCGTTCATAATTAATCCTTGGGTGCTTGTTGTGCCAGATGAAGCTAGTGCAGAGTGTTTTGTATTGAGCAAAGAAGGAGGTGGGTAGTGATAGGAATCGTCTGCATTAAGTACAGCAGTCTGGGCAGGACAGTCATTTTTATTATAGCTGCCCTCCCGAACCACGAGAAAGGCTGGAGGTTCCACTTTTGTAGGTCTTGTTTAATCTTCGAGATGACCTGGCCAAAGTTGAGGGGGTATAGGTCTGAGAGGTCTGATGGTAGTTTTATTTCCAGGTAAGTGATTGATTTCTTTTCCCAGATGAATGGGAAATGGCACTGGCAGTGATCTACTTGTTCTTTTGTTAGGGATACATTCAATGCGTAGGATTTATCGAAGTTTATTTTTAGGTTAGATAGGTTTTGAAATTGTGTGAATACTTGTAACAAATTTGGTAGAGTGGTGTGGGATGCGGATGCTGCTATTTTGTATTCACGTCCGGCTATTGTGATCCCCTTTATGTTTGGGTTCTGTCTAAGATGATTCAGAAATGGCTCTAGGGTGAGGATGTATAGGAGCGAGGATAGAGGGCACCCTTGGCGGGTTCCGTTTCTGACGGGGAAGGCATTTGACAGGCGGCCGTTGACTTTTACTTGGGTCGACGGGTTGGAATAGAGTGTCATGATCATCTGGAGCATTTTACCTCCTATGCCGATCGCTTTTAATGTTTCCTCCATGTAGTCCCAGGCCACCCTGTCGAATGCCTTCTCCGCGTCAAGTGATAAGAAGAAGACTGCTTGTTTAGATGTAGTTAAATGGGAGTGGATATTGATGGCCTTGATTGTATTGTCTCTAGCTTCCCGGCCCGGTGTGAATACTACTTGATCGGTAGATATAAGTGTAGGGAGATGTGGGAGAAGTCTATTAGACAATACTTTGGCAAATAGTTTGGTGTCTATATTGAGAAGGGAAATGGGGCGGTAGTTGGACACTAGTGTGTGGTCTTTCCCTTCTTTAGGTAATACTGTAATGTGTGCATCGAGAAGGCGATGATTGGATGACAAGGGGGATGTGAGGGAATTGAATGCTTTTAGTAGAGGTGTCTTAATCGTATCTAGGAAGGTTTTGTAATATACTACCGTAAATCCGTCTGGACCCGGCTTTTCCCGGCTTTCGCCTGATTTATGGCTAGAGTGAGCTCTTCCATGGATAGGGATTGTCTCGTGGTTTGGTCTAGAGTAACCGAGATATTTTGGGACAGAAAGTCTTTAATGTCAGCGGTCCTAGGGGTGGGTGGTGCTCCAGGTGGGTCAGGAGTGGGGATGTGGTATAGGTTGTGGTAGTATCTCTCAAAGTTAGCTGCTATGTCAATGTTTGTGGTGGCAAATGTACCGTCGGGGTTTTGGATTTTCCGTATAGTGTATCCTGCTTTCCTAGCTTGTAAGGCTCTCGCTAGAAGGGCACCGCTTTTATTACCGTGTTCGTAGTATAGTTTGAGTGAGAATTTCCTTTTGGTTTTAATGTTGAGTTCCTCTAGTAGCATAGATCTCGCCTTTGTCAGTTCTTGCAGTACTTGGCCCGCTTGTTTTTTCTTGTGTTTGTTTGTTTTCAAGGGATTTAATCCAGTTTGTTTGATTTTGGATATGTTCCTGGTGTTGGCGTTTACGTTTGGCGTGGAGAGATATAAAGTCTCCTCTTATAGTGCATTTGTGGGCCTCCCACTGCGTCAGTGGGTGTGTATCTGGAGTGTCATTGAGTCTAAAGAAGGATTCAATGTTTGCTTGGATCAGATTCATGTTGGTTTGGTCCGTTAATAGGGAAGCGTCAAGTCGCCAGATTCTGTTGTTTTTTTTTACTGATATTCTGGGAATGTGAGTTGTATGGAGATGGGGTGATGGTCTGATAGGTACATGGGCTCAATTGTAGAATGAGTGAAAAGGTAGTCCAATCTAGAATACCTGTTGTGTGGTATGGAGAAATGTGAGTAATCCCTGTCTTTGGGATGTAGGGTGCGCCAGGTATCGTGCAGCAGAAGGTCATGCAGTTGTATGTGTATTTGGCGGAGTGCTCGGTATGGTATGGAAGATGTGCCCGTGGATGAGTCTAATAACGGGTTTGGCTACGGGGTTTGGGGCGTGGAAGGATCTGGTGTATCTGCGGTTGTACAATTTAGGGACATTATGTGTTTTAAAGTGTGTCTCTTGTATGAATATTATATCTGCTTTGTGGGATTGCATTAGGGTGAGGACCTGGGGTCTTTTCTCTGGGATATTCAGGCCTTTGACATTTAGTGATACTACTTTCATTGTTAGTTTGGTAGAAATTCCAGGGTGTTTCGAAGGCATGGTGGGGATAGTGTTGTATGGTTTAATAAAGGTGACTGTTCCAAACTTAAGAAGTTTAATTGTGGTGTGAGGTCGTTCACATATAGTCGTAAAGAGGAGTAGGAATTATTTTGCTTTGTCAATGTGGAATAGGGGGATAATCTAGTACAAGTAAGTCCGTGTTACGTTTGCCTGTAAACGCTTATAGAATCGGAAATTGGTGAGCCTTGTTGGGGATGTGAATACCGGAGATTGAAATAGGCCAGCTATCAATCTAAAGGGGTGAGGGAGGTCCGGTGATGTTCAGCCGTGTATCGGGGGATACTTTGGCCGGGGGTACCGAGTGGGTCGAATGGGCACAGTCCGGTCCCGCTTTCGAGGACTTTGAGCAAATTGCTGAAGAGTGGGTGGCGATCAGGTTTGTTTGAGGGTAGGGTGAGTCATGTATTGTATAGGCGCTGAGGGCCTTATGGTTTGGGCCGTAGCCCAAAAATAAGGGGTTGTATGCATGTGAATAATTGGCTTCGACATCAATGCCAGTAAACATAGGCAAGCATCTTATGTTGCCAGGAGGAGTTGGTGTACTTTAGGCTAGATATAGTATTAGTATTGCTCTAGCATTTAGAGTCTAATTGACTCTATGCCTGTGAGAGAGCTAGTAAAGATTCGTGTTGATTATGTGTAACACCGATTTAGGTTAAACTTAAATCTTCTAACCATAGTAGATGTACATAAATCCACATATGAACAGTAGTCGATGAACAGTAAACAATGAACCATGAACAATAAACCACAAACCTTAGACAATGAACATTGAACCTCGTGGGGTTTACAATATGTCCTCTATTACCGTTTTGTGGAACCGTAATCCCCAGGAGAGCACTCATATCTGACCTTTAGGAAACCATAGCACATGTTGGTGTGTTTCAGTTCTAGATCAGAATGATATGTACCCTTGTATTTATGTGAGTAATTCCATCGGGTCTAGATTCTCCGTTAACGTGTGGTGTTCTAGTAATCTGTGAGTGTATGGTACTTTGTAGTGTTGTCCTGGTTATGTCGTGTATGTGTCAGGATAAGTGAGGGATTACTTGGTTGGTACTAATAGAGGGGGGGTTGTTCCTTACATTCTGTAGGGAACATGATTTGTGTTGCTTGTTGTCTGTGTGCTCTCTGGCTGGATGAGTGCTTGTGTTAGAAAGTTGTAAGTGTGTGCCTTATAGGCGGCTGATTGGTTTCTGTCATTTTATTGCTGTATTGTGGTATATATCTGTGTAGTGCTTGCTTCCGTTCCTTTGTATTTATCATATGGGAAGGGTGGTTGTGTCAGGTTGTTTTCTGGAGGGAGTAGGTGTTATGACCATAGCGTTTGTGTATTCTCGATGGCCCAATAAACCCCAGCGTGGACTGCTATGTGATTGGCATGTGTGTAAGTGCTGATTGTACTAGTTTTACTGTCAGCCAGGGGTGTTGCCTTATTTACATTCATCTTGGAGTCTTTCAGTTTTGTCATTTTCGGTGCGTCTCTCCTCTGGAGATCATGGGGTGGCGGAATTGAACCTCGTGCTGTTCATGTTGATTTATAGGGTATCAGCGAGAGTATCAGAGAGTGTGTGTGACTTGCCGTTCTTGAAAGACCTTGTATTAGTACCGGAAGTTGAGCTTGCTTGTATGTGGGCATGTGCGGAATCTCCCGACAGGTTGTGGGAATGTTCTTCCTTTCTAGATTTGGAGCAAGTGGTCATATTGTACCTTGAGGTTTGTGGGTTGCGATGTATACAGAGTCCTGAAGGGGAACTGTGCCTCTGGGTAATAGGTGATTCAGGAGAAAGTGGATAAATAGACCTCGATGGATCAGTGCTGCATGTTGCTGACATGTAGAGGAGTTTAAAGCGCAGTTTTTGCTGAGGTTCCCAACCGAGGTAGCAAATAGACTTTCTATGTGGTCTAGAACTGCTAATAGGAACTAAGTTTCAGTGTAGTTTAAATTTGAAGCGCTGGCAAGACTTTGGGACCCGTATTTGAAGAGGAAGGTGTTAGTACAACCGCAAACAGGATGCTGAGGTGCTGTGGTATGCTCTTAACTAGACCTCTCGGCGGGTTCTCCTATGGGCTGGAGAGGCAGAAAGGCTGTTCTGATGAGGTTGGCGATGAACCGGAGGTGGTGGTGTGTCCGGTGGTGACTGCCGGCGTCTGGGCCTCTGAGCTGCCCACTCCATGGGATCTTCGGAAGGTTCAAAGTTCCAGGGGGTTGAAATGCGGTGGTCGCTAAACCAGTCTGGTAGCAGTGGAATCGGAATGCCCAGAGTGTGGCAGAATTGCTGCAGCTCTTAAGGGACTTTTAGTTGGGCCGTGCGTCCCATGTTAGAAGCAGAGAGGCAGAAGGGGAACTTCCACCTATATGGGATGTGGCGGTTTCTCAAGGTGTCAAGCAACAGGCGTAAGTCCCTCCTGTGTTGAAGGGTAATACGTGACAAGTCCTGGAAGAGCTTAATCTCAGTGCCTTCTCTCTGGCTCGTCTAAGGATGTCTTCAAGGGGAAGTTCACCAGGCAGCATATCACATTGCGCAGTGGGTCCGTGTAAATACGCTCCATTTCAATAGGAGAGTGGGGTGGCCTGTCCAAAAGTCTGTTGAAAATCGCTTGTGCACACTGGTGTAGAGTGTCTTGTTCTATGGCTTCAGGAAGCCCCCTGATCCTCACGTTGTGTCTGCGACCACGGTTATCAAGATCTTCTAGTCTTCTGTGCATTTCTCTTAGTTGGAATGCCTGCTGGTCAGATATTTGTTGTATCTGTGAAATGGCGGATCTCTGTCTGGCCGTTGTCGTTTCTATTCTTTCAATGCGGTCGTTCATTGCCTGCACATCAAGCCGAAGGTCTGTGATGGCTGCTGCGAGCGTATTCTTGATGTCTGCAGCAATAGTTTGCATATCATTGAGGCATAGTGGGGTTGCAGCGTTGTTAGCGTACGGTGCCTGATGGTTGGTAGGATTGCGACTTTCTCTGTCTCTCCCTGGGCTGTAGCTGGCAGATCTTGCTGTGTGTCTTAGGGGAGACAGCGGAGGCCTGGGAGTTGGCCTGTGTGTCCTTCCTCTGTGATCTGAATAGTGCTGGGAGTGCATGGTTGAGCGGTAGATCTCCATCTCGGGGGGACCGGGATCTCGTTGCTAAACCGCTCCGGTCTCCCTTACCCATTTCACTTGATCTCTCCGTGTGAGTATTGAATGTTGTCCTCTCTATGCGGGAGCCGTGCAATTAAGCTGCCATTCTTATCCGGTGCTGAACCGTGCTTCTTGTATTCTTTTTTTAACTATTGGTGCACTGTGTCTTTAAGGGCTAATGCATGCAGTAACTGTGGGAGGGTATACCAAGATGGCAGTCCTACTAGGCCTCTAGACTTGGTTCTGTGCCTGGGGTTAACACCGTATGAGCTCCAGACAGAGTATAGGGGTGTTGTGGCCGGCGTCGGGCTTGTGGTCCGGGGCTTGAGCGTTTTTGGGCCTTGCTATAACTCGAGCACCACAGATCGGCGGCGGCTCCTAGGCCTCAGTACCGCATCCAGCCGTCAAGCCGCGGGTGTGATTCGGATCTCCCCCTCAATAGCTGTAAGGTGGTGGTGAGGGATGATATCGCGCGGGTGTTGCTCTGGGGCCCTGGATGGTAAGGCTGCAGGTCCCCACGTCTCATATACAATTCAAGGCCTCAAAGATGGCGGCGGTTCTCTGCTGGCAAGCTCCGTGACGGAGCGATTAGCTTTGCCATCCGGCGTTTCCCCTGATTAAATGTAGGTATGGGATTGTTGCCGGTGAAGTAGGGATGCGCGTCTGGGTGGTGGGATTGCTCACCCGTCCACTGGTAGCCCGGATTCTGATGGATTCCTTGTTCCCTTGCCGGAGCTTTCACTATGGTCGTCCGTCCTCACTCGCGGCAAGCCACGCCCCCTTTTTGTTAAATTTTTGTATCACTTTTGCCACAGTATTCTGACTGATAAGTAAAGCTTTGCTGATCTTGTAGCCTTCACCTTTCTTGTGTAAAGAAATTATTTTATTTCTCAGGCCTTGTGACATTTCTCTTCCATGTGGTGCCATGGCTGACGAAGGGGTTTTCTTTAAGTAACACCCTTTTATAAACAACTGTCTGCTGGACACCTGTTTAATGAATAATTAGACTGACCTGTAGTTGAATTTTTGTTAATTAGGATTTTGTTGTCTAAAATTTAGCTTTGCTCCTAAGGGCCCGAATTTCAGCGCGACTTACAACACAACTTATGCCAGGCGACTTTGCCTGTGGCCAATCCGAGAAGGGAGGGAGGGGTGTTGCCCCAAATAAATTCTATTTTCACTGTAAAGTCGCTTGCATTAAGATGGGGGACCTGATTTGGAGGCGACTTCTATTGAATCCTATGGGCACAAGTCGAATAGAAGTCGTGCAGGAACCTTTTTTGAAGTCGGAGCGACTCAGTAGCGTACGTTAAGACTGCTCCCATTAATTTCAATGGGATTTGAGATGTCAAGCGACTTGAGGCGACTCGTATCGGAGCACAAGTCGACCCTGTGTGAATGGGCCCTAAGACTTTAATTTGGGTGTATACATTTTTGCAACATGGTCTTGAATGAATTTGTTAGGAAAAATACTTGTGTGTGTGCAAATTAACAATCCTTGGTTGCAATCAACCCGCATTTGTGGGAGTATTTTGTAGTATAGTGTCCTATAAAACATGTTGATTCTGGAAGGAAAGATTTTCTGACAGATTTGTTGGGGTGTACTCCTTTATGCTGAGCACTGTATATGCACCTCTATGTGCCTGCTGTTTATACCTGAGAGCAATGGGTTATTTTGTGTCTATTTCTTTGGTGGGGGTGGAGGGTTGACTTGAGGCTGGGTTCACACTATTGCGATTTGAATGCGGGTTCACATATCTCCGCTGTGGCTTCATTGCGAATTTGCACAGGATCCCTGTGCATCTTTTGGTCCATTTCAGGTTCGAATTCAGGTTGAAATTGGACCTGAAATGGTAAATCAGGATGCACGGGACCCCTGCTGGGAGTCACATCCGTCGGAGATGTGAACCCAGCCTAAATGTTTTAATGGTTAGCCTTCAGTGATTGTCAAATGAAAAGCATAAGCACTAGCTTTTAATGTAATTCTGCCTCCCTAAGATATAGAAACACTAATTGATTCTGTTATTCTTCAGTGTACTGCCACACTGAAACTCAACCTTTGTCATTACCAGAACCACATGACAGCATGTTTGTAGACCTTTGCTATATGTAGTGACTTTAATTTGTGGTATGTGTGTATGTATATATATGTGTGTGTATGTGTATATATATGTGTGTGTATGTGTATATATATGTATGTGTATATATATATGTGTGTGTGTGTGTGTGTGTGTGTGTGTGTGTGTGTGTGTATATATATATATGTGTGTGTGTGTGTGTGTGTGTGTGTGTGTGTGTATATATATATATATATGTGTGTGTGTGTGTGTGTGTGTATATATATATATATATATATATATATATATATATATATATATATATATATATAAATTTTGATAGATTAAATTGTAAGCATTGAACAAATTCTTCAAAAAATACTTACATTTGTATCAATATATACATGTTGGATATTCTAGTATAACACTATCTCAATTTTGTCCAGTAGAGTGTTGGTAGATTGCATACAAAGCTAGTCCCAACACGTTTTTGCCGAGAGTCGTTCACACCCCCCCACACACACATTTTCTAGCTTTAATTCTTTTCACTTTTTTCTAGATTAGGTCCCTGAATATGGCATCAATTTTTTTAAGGTTTATAGTGATATCCAAAGTGGGCAGACCTACATCTTTGAAAGCAAATTAAAGTGTTTGAGAGGTTTGTTTTTTTTCCGCTTGTGACGGCCAAGCGTTCACAGCGACTTTGCTTTTTGACCCTTCAATGTCGGCTCTTCCTATCATTGTGAAGCAGAATTCACCAAGCGTTTCATTGTTCACCCACTAATGGGGAACGTGAGCTGGGTTTAGACCATCGTGAGACAGGTTAGGTTTACCCTACTGATGATGTGTTGTCGCAATAGTAATCCTGCTCAGTACGAGGGGAACCGCAGGCTCAGACATTTGGTGTATGTGCTTGGCTGAGGAGCCAATGGGGCGAAGCTACCATCTGTGGGATTATGACTGAATGCCTCTAAGTCAGAATCCCCCCAAAGGTGATGATACCGCGGAGCCCAGGTTGGCCTGGAATAGCCGAACCCCCCCCCCCCAACACCACCCCTTCCGGGGTGGGGGCCGGCGCATAGTGCCGCTTGCCTCGGGACCGGAGCGCGGACGGAAGCGGGCCGCCCCTCTCCCGGAGCGTATTGCATGTTCGTTGGGAACCCGGTGCTAAATCATTCGTATGCGACCTGATTCTGGGTCAGGGTTTCGTGCGTAGCAGAGCAGCTACCTCGCTGCGATCTATTGAAAGTCATCCCTTGAGCCAAGAAAAAACAAAAAAAGAAAAATAGAGTTTTTTTCCTACTCTATTTCCCTCTGTTATATAACATTAAGCTCCCCGTTGGATGTCATTTATAAAACAAAATTCTGTATATTACCTTATTTCTGAGCACTGCTCGGCACTCACGGGACTGTCCACTGCTCTCCTCTCCCGATCTGATAGCTGCAGGGGTTGGTGTTGGGTATCCCCCACTGACATCAGCCAGGATGAGGAGAGGAGACCAGCGGGCAGTCACGTGAGTGGCGCTCAGAAATAAGGTATTATACAGCATATTTTTATAAATTACATCCACACTAGGGAGCTTAATGTTATATAACAGAGGAAGCTATAATAGGAAAACCCTGTTATTTTTAGAGCAAGAGGGGTTAGGATCGTTTAGTGGACAAAGCTGACACGTAGGGAGGGGAGGGGGGAGGAGGACACAGGAGAGCAGGGCTGCGGTTGACGGAGGCACATAAACTGACCATAGTGTCAGGGCTCAGCAGCCATGATATACTATGATCAGTTTACAGGGGGGAGGGCAGAAAATGGCTGGATCAGCCAGGTATTTTTGGTGATAGGGCCAAATTACACAGCACTGTGCTGTATAACATGCTTTAAAGCAGGCCTCGACAAACCCCAGGCGCCAGGTCGCCATGGCGACCAGAAATCGCGTCCTGGCGAGTGACTGCCGTTCCTGCTCTCCCCATGTTAAAACAGCAGTCAGATTCAGCACTGACGACAAAATTGTACCCCTCTCGTCCTTGCCGTCAGTGAGCGGTCCTGCGCTAAAGACCAGCGGTACCGCTGGACCGCGGACCCCAAACAGCTCCGGACGAAATTTCGTACAATATGTCGTGTCACGACACATTAAACCGGGATAGTGGTTTTTATGGACCGACTAGGTCGGTAAAAGACGGGAGGGGGGACATTTGACTAGTATCATATAGTACCGACGACTCGGGACTGTGATACCAGTCAAATACACGGAGGCAGTTGGCGTCGGGACGAGAGGACACAGGAGGAGGGGGGAGGGGAGGGATGCACAGTCGAAACAGGTGATTTGCTAGGATTGGGGAGAACG
>BLSH010406764.1:682906-712869 GCA_018402905.1 Glandirana rugosa
CAAAATTATTTTAGGGAAAAAGAGGAATGCAAAGAAGCTGCGTCTGTCAGTGAACGTAAGGAGAAAAAGGGATTTTATTAAAACTTACCGTAAAATCCTTTTCTCCGAGTTCACTGACAGACGCAGCACCCACCCCTCTGAGCTCTGTTTTGGTACGGCTTGTGTACGAACTGGAGAGCTATGCTGTGAGGGGATTTTATGTAGGAAGAGAGGACGGCCCCCAAGGGAGGGGCCAGCTGATCTTTTCCCTGCCTAGTTAACTCCTAGTTGGACGAACATAAAACCCCATGAAGTTAATGAAGAAGCTGCGTCTGTCAGTGAACTCGGAGAAAAGGATTTTACGGTAAGTTTTAATAAAATCCCTTTTTTTTCATGCAGTTATATATTTGAGTTTGACTGTCAGCATTTTGCAGCCATTGGGGGAAGCAGCACAAAGGGCAGTCAGTTGTACAAGGAGCATGCTGATTGGAGAATGGGGGGAGAAATGAGTTTGTCAGTGTGCTGCTTTCTCTTTCATTGTCCATTCACAAACTGAGCGGTGTTGGTGAGACCTGTAAGTTTTCATTGAAAATCAGATATGCTGTCCTACCAGGCAGTTCATTTTGGTGTGGCAGAGTTGTCCCTGTCTTGGGATGGATAAAAATCATTTCACAGGTAAAACAGCCGCCTTATATGCATTTCATCTGTGTATTTAGCTGTTTGCCTGGAGTTCAGCTTTAACATTTGTTTTCCTTTTCTGTTTGCACAGTCCAAAATTTCATCCTCCCAGTCTGAACGGTCTTCCATTGGTAACACCATCCAGCCATCCCAAGCTGCCACATTTATGAACGACGCAATTGAGAAGGCCAGAAAAGCGGCTGAACTTCAGGCCCAAATCCAAGCCAAGCTGGCATCAAAAATTGACCTTTTAGGAACTGCCAATATGGTGGGCTTGGCTAACTTGCATGCCATGGGAATTGCTCCTCCGTGAGTACCAGTTCTTTCTGCATGTTTCCTGACATTCTAAATTTAAACACTTTTATTTCACATCCTAATTATTGATTGTCAGAATGCAACCAGTAAGCTACAGAGCTAGTTTCACATTTCATCTCTGTACCTAATTCAGCAATAGCTTTTGTTACTTATAATTTTAAAGGTTATATATTAGGGGCAAACATTAAAGAAGTACAACCAAAGCTCGTTTGGCTTTACTTCTCTTATGGATCACAGGAGTGCAGTTCACTTTGCACTCTTGTGACCCATTTTCAGCAGATAGCGGGCTGAAGTCCGCTGCCTGCTGACGCCACTGAGCCAGTCCCAGGCTTGGGCATCATCACGACCATAGAGTCCGACCCACATGCCTGGACCGGTGCCCGGCTTAGCCTTTCAGTGAGCCTGAGCCTGTGGCTGGGAGCCAGAAAATGGTCCCTCCCATCCCCTCATTAGCCCAGTGCTCCATTAAGAGCGTGCGGGGGGATTGGTCTGGGAGGATCGTTTATTGGGTGGGTTAGAGCAGAGAGCTGCTGACAGTCAGCAGCTCTGTTAATGGAGCTGTGAGAACTGAGCGATCGATTGCTTGGTTCTCAGTGTTGGAGGCGCCAGGGGACAGGTGCAGCATCGGACCGATGCTGCTTCCACCTAGGCTAGTATAAATGTGTGAAAACCCCAAACCCCATACATCTTTTAAATTATTTGATGGCATTGGGTCGCATTGTGTATCAGAGAAAAATTTTCTTAGTGTGACCAGTAACCCTTTCGCTGCCAGGTCTGTACGTACTACGGACCTAACAGGTGGCGGGTTTAACACACATTCCCGGTGGCTACAGCCATCGGGATTGTGTGTAAATCTGATTCCTGACTGTCAGATGGAAGCATTCAGGCGGCTGTTCTGCCACCCAATTGCTTCCACACACCCCCTCTATGTGCGCCCACTCTGTACTTGATCGCCACTTGTTGAGCACCATTTTGCAGGGCACGGCAGGGTGCCGGCGCTAATAGGCTCTGTGAAATAAACTTTACTGTAGGCCTCCTTGTGTAGAATGGTGGAGAGAGGGAGACCATCGCTGAAGCATTTGAACAGGTAAGGAGGGTTACATTTCACTGCTACATTGCATGGACACTGGGGGTGGGGTTGATCTGTACTGCCACACTGCACTGACATGGGGGGCGCTGTTAAACTTCACTTCCGCTCCAATAGGACTTAATGTGGTCACTTGAGATCAATGATGGGGTTGTGATTGCTGTCACTGACACCAAAGATTACTTCAACTTGGATTATGGGGAAGGTTCACCTTTTACAGAAAAATCGGAAGACATGGTGTCGCTGCCTTGTGGTCCGCAGCGTAGAAACCCCCCGCAGCATAATCTCCAAAACATACCTCGTAAGAGGGTATGTTTGGGAGCATTCTAATGTGTCCGCGCCGACCAATCAGAACCCGCGTAGCCCGTCCTGTCACCGCAGGCGAAGAGGAGAGAAAGCCGCGTGGGGTTTCAAATCCCTGGACCGGTACATCGGCGATCCGATCGGTCAGTGCGGGGGATCACAGGCTTCAGGTACAGCGGGACCCGGTGCAATGGGAAAGTGGGGCCAGTGTAAATTCACCTTACAGATTTTTTTATCTTTAAGCAGTCGATTTCCATGTTACTTGATGTTTTGAAGTATCTTACTTTTAAAGCTGTGCAGGATTACTCATACATGTGTTATTGTCCCTTATAGGAAAGTAGAGTTAAAGGACCAATCAAAACCCACTCCTCTTATTTTGGATGACCAGGGCCGCACGGTAGACGCCACAGGAAAAGAGATAGAGTTGACCCATCGCATGCCAACTTTAAAAGCCAATATCCGAGCTGTGAAGAGGGAACAGTTCAAACAACAGCTGAAGGAGAAACCTTCAGAAGACTTGGAGTCAAACAGCTTTTTTGATCCACGAGTTCAGTTCACTCCTGCACAGAGGCCGAAACGGGCCTTTAAGTTTTATGAAAAGGGGAAATTCGAGAAAATAGCTCAGAGGCTGCGGACAAAGGTACCTACGTTTCCTTTTTCCTAAGTGCACCTATACTGTAATCGTCCTCCGTCCTGCTCTTTTTATTCATAGATGGTTAACATGTTACTGAAATGCTTGAAGTAAAAATCTCACCTGTGTCAGCTTGTTTGACAGGTGTTCATATTGGTAGATCCTATATTTATTCTTGTTCTGGGGTGATAGTTATGAGATCTCAGATTTTCTCAAATTTTTTTTGTCCAAGTAATAGTGGTCATCATGTTCAGAGTATGTCTCCCCAACAGATACACAAATGGTAATAAACCCTGACAGAGGTTTTTAACCTAAAATGGAAAAAATATTTTAGTTGGAGTACTGTTTTAACTTTCCTGTTGGAAAACGGTTCTCTAGGCTCCCTCTGAGGTGTGTGATCAACCAGAGCTGGCTAATCATTTAGCAACAGCAGTGTAAAAATTCTTCTGCAGTGTTTGCAAAGATAACTTCTTGTGATTGATTTAAAAATTGTTTGTGTCACAGGCTCAGCTGGAAAAACTACAGGCAGAAATCTCCCAGGCTGCCAAGAAAACCGGCATCCAGGCTTCCACCAGATTAGCGCTTATCACACCCAAAAAAGAGCTGAAAGAAGGAGAAATCCCAGAGATTGAATGGTGGGACTCCTTCATCCTTCCCACCGGCAGTGAACTGTAAGTGATTGGTATAAAGACTTTAAAAACGTTATATTGTATTGACCTACACCTCCTGCCATTGCTAAACTCATTAACACAGCTAGTTCCCATTTCATGCAAATCATCTGGTTTCAATACAGTTAGGTTACTAAGTTGGCGCAAATTTGGGGCATGTAGTCATATCTCCTGAACAACTTACTTGTTCTAAATCAGTCACTTAAAGTGTTACCTAAAAAACAAAAATGGATCCTGTCCTTTCAAAATATGTTATACAGTACAGTGCCTGTGCTGTGTAATTTGGCCCCCTCTAACACCTGATCCTACCTGGCTATGCCCTCCCCTCTGTAAACTGACCACGGTATATCATGGCTGCTGAGCCCTGACGCCATTGTCAGTTTATGTGCCTTCACTTTCAGGTCACTTTTAAGGTCATCACAAAGGACAAGGGGGCATTTTTTACGTCTAGAGGAAAAAAGATTTCATCTCCAAATACGGAAAGGTTTCTTCACAGTAAGAGCTGTGAAAATGTGGAATAGATTCCCTCCAGAGGTGTTCTGGCCAGCACAGTAGATTGCTTTAAAAAAAGGCCTGGATTCTTTCCTTAATGCAAATAATATAACTGGGTCCTAATATTTTTAGGTAAAGTTGATCCAAGGAAAATCCGATTGCCTCTCGGGGGATCAGGAAGGAATTTTTTTTCCCCTGCTATAACAAATTGGATCATGCTTTGCTGGGGTGTTTTGCCTTCCTGTGGGTGATGGATTGTGTGTGTGTGTGTGTGTGTGTGTTTTTAATCTGTTTTTTTTATTGGTTGAACTTGGTGGGCTTGTCTTTTTTCAACCTGGCTAACTATGTAACTATGTCATCGGCTGTCTCTGCTGTCCTCCTCCTCCCCCCTCCCCTCCGTGCCTGTCAGCTAGTTGCAGTGTGATGGAACACACATCAACTTGGACAGTTTAACCACTTCCAGACCACCCGCCGTCATAATACGGCGGCAGTTTGAAGTGCAATACCGTTGTTATGGTAGCAGATAGCTACCATAACCCCGGTATCTTTTTTTTTTCTCAGCAGGCGATTCTGCACCTGATAAAAGTGGTCTTAGCGGCGGATTCGCCGCGAGATCACTTTTATCAGCGATGGGAGAGGTATACCCCCCCGCCTCCCATGCCCCCCCTCCCCCGCCGCTTTCCGGTCATCTCCGCTGCTTACCGGACCCGCCGGCAATGGCGGAGATGATCGGGTCCGTCCCCAAAAAAGGAATGTTTACATTTCTTGTAATAGGGAAAAAAAGTGATCAAAATTTTTTTTTTAAAAAAAGTGTAAAATAAATAATTTAAAAAAATAAAAAAAATTTAAAGCTCATTGCCCTTGCGAGCTCGCGCACAGAAGCGAATGCATACGTAAGTCCCGCCCACATATGAAAACGGTGTTCAAACCACACATGTGAGGTATCGCCGCGATAGTTAGAGTGAGAGCAATAATTTTAGCCCTAGACCTCCTCTGTAACTCAAAACTGCTAATCTGTAGAATTTTTTAAACGTCACCAATGGAGATTTTTATGTTGCAAAGTTGGTCGCCATTCCGCGAGTGGACGCAATTTTTAAGCATAACATGTTGGGTATCATTTTACTCGGCGTAACATTATCTTTCACAATATGGGAAAAAATTGACTTTACTGTTGTCTTATTTTTTAACTCAAAAAAATGAATTTTTTTTTTAAAAAATCAAGCTTGTAAGACCGCTGCGCAAATACAGTGTGACATAAAGTTTTGCAATGGCAGCCATTTTATTCTCTAGGGTGTTAGGAAAAAAAATATAATGATTGGGGGTTCTAAGTAATTTTATAGCAAAAAAAACTGATTTTAACTCGTAACCACCGAACTCCAAAAAGAGGCCCGGTCTTAGAGTGGTTAGCAATGAAGGTATGCGTGTGTGAAGCACGCCTGACACAATCCCAGGATGTGTACTCAGTTCAATTGCCATAGACCATGCTAATTAGGCTTGAGGTATATATTGTAACAATGTCCTGGGATAAAGGTGAACCCCTGGGTATAGAGCACCAGTGTTAATGGAAATTGCACTGGTTGTAATAATTCCGCTCACAGCTAGGACAGTGGGGAGAAGTCCTGGTCCCTGTACTTGACCACCATAAAAGGCTGCCAAATTAGAAAACAATTGGCTACGGTCCGTGTGCTTCACATGTGCATACCTGCATTGCTAAACTGTCCAAGTTGATGTGTGTTCCATAACATTTAATCTAGGCCCCCCCCCCCCCCACCATGAGCCCAGTGCTCTCTTGGGTCCGGGATCCTTGGTCATCAGTTGTATTGCAGCTTTGTATGTATGTGGATGGAGATTTGTCTGTGGTAGCTACCGGGGTCAGTAATCTAGAGGAACACACACTATTAATTCTGTGAATTTCCTGGAGTGACGGTTTAATTTGATCCTAGGTTTGAGGCATATACTGGCCCCTTGGATCCATTTTTATAGAGGTGTAGTTAACTAATTATTTTGTTTTCTTTATACTGATTGTCTTCTATTGCATGTCTGCAGTCTGAAAGCTTTCTGTAAGATATACTGATTATGTGAGGTCCATTACATTCTTCCAGGACAGGTTTTCTTTAGGCAGTAGGATCATTTTAAGAGACAACTGAACTGATTTTTTTATGGGCTGGCTCTACCATTCCTGTTTTGCAGTAAAGACCTTGAGGTGGGTAACAAATAAAACATGTAGGTATTTGTATTTATTTTTCTTTTAATTTCTTTACTTTAGGAGAGCAGAGGCTTTAGCAGAGCGGGAAGAATTTCATGGAATCACAAATCTTGTGGAACACCCAGCACAGCTTAACCCACCAGGTACAGTCAATACCTAGCTTTCCTCAGCTGTGAATTTGCTCTAGGATGATTATCTGAATTCTAATACATTCTATGTCATTATCTCAGTTGACAAAGATGCTCCAGTGACTCTCGGGATTTACCTTACACAAAAAGAACAAAAGAAATTGCGGCGTCAGACAAGGAGGGAGGCTCAGAAGGAGTTGCAGGAGAAAGTAAGATTAGGACTTATGCCTCCACCAGAACCCAAAGGTAAGTGGCAGTGTAAATTCATGAGCTGCTTTGTTCTGATACTGTTAGTACATATTATATATTTTTTGTAGAATCATATCAACAGTGTGTTGTGTGTTTTTTTTTTTTTTTTTTGTAATTCAAGTTTGGTAGGGCTGAGTTCACACTGACATTAAAAGCAGGCGTTTGAGAGGCGTTAAAAATGTCCATCAAACGCCTATGCACAAGATATAATAGACAGCACGTTGTGCTTGTTCACACCATCAAAATCGTAAACATCGCATCCCTTCAAAATTGAAGCCTCATGTCGAGTCAGGAGGCATTTGAAGCCTTTCAACGCCTCCCATTCAAGTCTATGGTAATGCTTCGCAAACGCTCTGACAGGCGTTTCCAGCACAGTTTTGGTGCCGTTGTGGCGTGTTAAAATAAGTTTATTTCTGTCACTTTCCTTTGTGGAGCAGTTTTAACTCGCCCAAACGATACGAAACCGCGCATAGGGACATGTACTGTGTGCTGTTTTTTTTACTAAGCAATATGCTGTTTTTTACTTCCTACTTTGAAGAGAGTCCTGTATTTGTTTACCTACACAGGGCTGTTTTCAGTAATGTCCGGAGCCAATCCTTGGGTGCTGGCGACCAATCAGCGGCCGGCAGCTGCTGATTGGTGCTGCAGCCAATCGCAAACAGCCGGGATGGCGGGGCACACTTTCTACCCCGGCGCCGGTCATATACTAGGTACATAATCCAGTGCAGAGCAGCCGCCCTGCCTCAGTATATCTGCGGTGGCTGGTCTTTAAGCGGTTAGGCACCTTTCACACGGGCGGCTGTTCTGCCGTTTGTTATTTTGAAATTCCAAGACTCCAGGCACAATGATTACGTGCAGTTGTACATTGTGTTTAGCTGCAGTGGAACATTCTTGACATTTCTGAATTGCTTCCTATTGATTTTCTATGCTTGTTGCCGTTGCTATCCGTAGATTACACAGTTTAGCTGCGGATTCGTGCAGATAGGTGCGGTTAGCTGCAGAACACCGTTCCTGGATGCATTCCAGTCCATTTTTTCTAATCGCACAAATTTGTCTGTAACGAAACCGTTGCTAAATGCAGAGTGTGAATGGGGCCATAGGAAAGCATTGTCACAGTATAGCTGCGGTAGATAACTTCATCTAGCCGCAGCTAAAAGCTGCATTCTATCCGTCCGTGTGAAAGGGGCCTTAAAGTGGTTGGTTGTAAAGGCAGAAGGCTTTTTTTACCTTTACTGCCTTCTATACATAAACCTTCTGCATGCAGATCCACATAGCCCCCTAAATGCATACCTGAGCATTACCATTTTATTACAAAGTTAAAAAAGTTGTACATCAACATAATAAGAAAGTAAAAAGACATAAATGACAAAAAGGCCTTATAGGCCAGTGAACATTTGTTAATACCCAACATGCACATGAACAAGCTTCCGTGGCCGTCCCCAATCAAGAAGTAGT
The DNA here is from genome assembly GCA_018402905.1 of Glandirana rugosa. NCBI lineage: Eukaryota > Metazoa > Chordata > Amphibia > Anura > Ranidae > Glandirana > Glandirana rugosa. The sequence goes on from BLSH010406764.1 coordinate 691,098, forward strand.
AGGTCTGACCCAGGGCTGTATCAAATGTGCAGACCTAACATGTTTTGGACTCCTTTTGAGTCCTTCTTCAGAGGTATAAACAGTTGGTTGGGTATAGTTCTCTACTAAACAAGAACATATAAATTACTTCCTAATAGTACCTATTTTTCTTGCATCATCATAATAGATAGCCATTTCATGTTGAGAAGATACGTTTTCAGGAGAATTACATAGTGATACTTACAGATTACTAAAAGCAATATTCCCACCAGGATCATTCCCATCCACAAGCCTCTCTTGCCTCAAGAAGGAAACCGCAAAGGGGAGCACCAAGCATCCAAAAGGATGTCCCGGATTCACCTTGGTTGGTGTACAGGCAGTGAGGGGGGAGGAAGGAAGGAAATGAGGCCAACCCCAAATTTGCAGACAAAGATCCTTTAGCATAGGAGCCAAATGCTCCTGCTGTTAAACTTCCAGCCACAGCATGTGTGTGTATATGTATTGGCTTGTCATAAGATGTAGTAGGATCCAGCGTGGTGCACGAGAGCCAAGGTTCTCTCGGCTTTCTTCCTCCTCACTGGCTCAGATACAGCAGCGGGAGCCATTGGCTCCTACTGCTGTCAATCACAGCCAGTGATGGAGGTGGGGGCAGGGCTGAGCACAAGTGCTCCCATAGCAGACGGCTTGCTATAAGGGCCCTCGGTGGCAGAGAGAAGCCAGGAGCACCGGCGGGGGGACTTAAGTAGAAAAGGATCAGGACTGCTCTTTGCAAAACCATTACATAGAGCAGGTAAGTATGACATATTTGTTATTTTAGCAAACAATAAAAAATGAAACTAACCTTTAATATCACTAAGTGGAGAACCCTTCAGAAGTATTTCTGATTCGTTGAAATCACTATGCCATGGAGTTTAACCTCAGTGGCCCTGCAGAGAAAGATTGTTTTTTGTTCAGTAGAGGACACAGCCAGACCCATGGACTTTTTTTTAAAAACCCTCCCAATGCAAACACCTTCATTATAGACCTCTGTCCCATCTATGCCTTCTCTTGAGAATTGTAATTCTATTTCCCAGTGTTAAGTATGAGCAAAAGCTGTCAGGAAGCATCTAAGGGGAGGATGTGTTTTTTGTGTTTTTTTTTTTTTATATTATTCTTTAGGAAGAGGATGATTTTACCCATAGCAGAATGTCACTAAAGCTGAATCTGTTTTTATGGACGGTTCCCTTTTGTACTCAATGTATGTGTTTGAATAGAACTTTAACCAGGTGGCAGTTCCTGTGAATTTTTATTTTAATATAGACACATGGTTTGTGCTCACAGTTCATCTCCCTTCAAGCTGGTAACATATTTTGTTTTTTGGGGCTTTTTTCAGTAAGAATATCTAATCTTATGCGAGTCCTGGGAACTGAAGCTGTCCAAGACCCTACCAAAATAGAAGCCCATGTCCGAGCACAGATGGCAAAGCGACAGAAGTAAGTGAACATATGTATTCTTTCTGCTTCTTGTTTTAGGCAAATCATAAAAAACAAATGAATCCGTACACTCGACGATCCATAGCCACTACACATCACAGGACTGTAATGTGTAGTCGCAGATGTGACCTTAATTGGAACTACGTAACAGAGGGGTTGGAAGAAACAATGTTACACTTATGTGGGTGCTTACATCTGTTCGCTTTTATTGTGGTTTAACCTTAATACCAAAAATACTTGCTATAAGTGCTTAAAAATTTTTAGCTGGGATTGGACTTTATTTGTTAAATCACTTAAAGTCCATGTAAAACTTCTATGTTAGTCTAAGATCACCTTGTCCATGGTGACAATGCTGCTGTTTAATTTCACTGTAAAATGAGCAGAGTCACCATGTTGCTGGTAGTGAGGGAGGCTGTTCCACCTTAACAAAGTTGCTGCCATTTTAGTAGAGTATGCACCAGTCTTTAATGACCCAAATGATGAGCTCGTGGAAGCCCTCTCTCTAGAGCTCTGTTCTTGCTAGCATTACCTGCTCCTCAGAATGCATAGAGCAAATGACTGTACTTTTTAAACATTTATAAAAGACTGCTGGTGGTTTTTCATGTCACCTCTAAGTTTAACATTTGTGGACACTTGGGGCAGCCTGCATCTCAGACACGTGGCCACAGGAGGTGATAGTCCAGAGCTACTAACTGGAACTTCATACCCGCTGCCCACTCCTTGGTTTCTCACACGTAAACTTCCGGTGTCACCGCACAGATTAGCAGATCTACATCGGGCCCTCTCATGTCGTCTGGACCAAGGGGTGATTGCCTCAGTTCCAATGGCAAAAAAAGTTTCATGGATTTTACTTCCAACCTTTTCTGTTCCCAAAGGCATAGGGGCAGCTGTCTTATATTGGATCTCAAAACTGAATGCTTTCATTTGAGCTTGGTGGATCCCATGCAGAATTTCTAAGTCTGTCATTGCCTCCCTTCACCAGGCAAACTTTCTTGCTTCTGTGGACATCAAGAGCACAAGGTTGCCAAGGTGCTGGGCCCAGCATATTAGCCCTACAGCATTCTCATGGCCTCCCCATTGAAGAATACTTAGACATCCTTCAGTTGTATTGGCCTGGGCTCTATTGGACAAACGTGGCTTTAGAGTTCCAGACATTAGTGATTCAGATGGATCCTAAACCTTCCAAAATTGTTGCTTGAGCTGACTTATTTGGAATATCTTCTAGTCCTAGACACAACTCGGGCCAGAGATTCTTCCATAGGATAAACTTTACACACTCCAAGCTCAGAGTTTGGCTCTCCAATCCAGGAGTGGCCCAGGCCTCTACAAGGCTACATTCTGCATTGTGGGACAAATTATCAGGTCCCTGGACAGGCTAATTCGCTTGGCACCCAGAAACCGGTTGTCTATAGCCTTGTGGCTCAGGAATTCAGCGTTTGGATTTGGGGAAGTCTGTCCTTTCCTTCCAGTCTTTTTGAAGATGCCCACACCCAACACAGCCTGTTAGGCTAGAGCGATATCCTGGGCACGCTGTCAGTTTAGGAGACTTAAGCCTCGTACACATGGGTTGACGATCGTACGACCGAAGGGACCAAATCATATGTTGGCTGTTGTATCTCGCGTACTGACATGCAATAGGCGATCGTACGACCAAGCCGAATGTAGTGACGTGTTATGAACGTATAAAGAGAGAGTTCAGGTGCATGTAATTAGTGTCCGGCCGTTCTTGACTTCTGAGCATGCGTGTTTTGCACAATACAACTTGTTGGACCAACTTCTCTGTACACACGATAAACCGGTCGTATGACCGCTTGTTGGTACTACCAAAGTTTTCTAGTTTGCTCATACAACTCCTGTTGTACGACCGTCGTACGTCGGCTGTTCTAATCATGCGTACTTACGGTCGATTTAGCATACACCGGTCGTCAACCCGTGTGTACGAGGCATTATTTGTTGTCAGACCCTCCTCTCCCGTTCAACTTCCTGGAACTTCCAGAAATTTTGTCTCTACAGCATTAGACAATACTTCTGGAAGGTCGTCCGACTGGGGATTTAGCCTGGACAATGCGATGGCCATCCAATCATCAGGGAGGAACCAGACGTCTCACTGTAGCAAGAGAGGTAGATTGGTTCCCATCCTGGGCAGAATTATATGTTCCTGCCTTATCTGCTGTGTAGACTATTGGCAGGCAGACTTCCTCTGTCAATAGTGCCTGGACTCAGGGAGGGGTGCCTACACTAAGGTGTTTCAGGACCTGTGTTGCAGGTAGAGACTTCCTGGCTTCCAGATTCAAACACAACCTGGACAGGTTTGTCTCCAGGTACATGCATCCTCTAGTGCAGGGATATGCAATTAACGGACCTCCAGCTGTTGCAAAACTACAAGTCCCATTATGCCTCTGCCTCTGGGTGTCATGCTTGTGGCTGTCAGTCTTGATATGCCTCATGGGACTTGTAGTTCTGCAACATCTGGAGGTCCACTAATTGCATATCCCTGCTCTAGTGGAAGCCATGGATACTTTGCTGGATCCATGCTATCAATATCAATCTGGGCCTGGGCCAGATTTTATCTCAAATCACTACTAAAAATAACGTTTCTGCCATTTCTATCTCGTTTCTCTCACTCCTTGATTAAGACTTTTTGTACAGGAATCATTTAGTCTTCTCCCCTGTGACTCCATGGGCTCTAAATCTGTTTCTTCTGCTTTTGAAACCGCCATTTTAACCCATCAAAGATGTACCGTTTCCTTCTCTCACTCACAAGTTATTCCTTGTAGCCATCAAGGCGAGTGTCTCTCTGAACTAGTGGCCTTAACCTGCAAGGAACACGTTCTGGTTTTGTATAGTAACAAGGTGGTGGTGAGATCCAGGACTTAATTTTTGTCTCTGTATTGCTCACATCTCTATGGTATCCCATTGGAGAAGTATTTACAATGTCCTTCAACTGATGAGAGAGAAAATGGAATTTTTGGACTCGCTGTAAATTCCCCTACTTGAGTATATTGACCCCTGGTTCACACTAGAATGTGGTGCACGTTTCCCACACCGTGTTCAAATTGCACTGCCCTTGAGATCTTCAACGGGTGTCAGTGCAATGTGAACGACCCCTCAAATGCAGTGCGTTTTTTGCCTGCACCGGATCGCACGGTACAAAACAACTATGTGATGCAGTTGCAGTGTGTTTGCAAAATTGGTGCATCCACTACTTTGGTGTGATTTGAGCACATTAACAATGAATGAGCTCAAATTTCACTGCATTGAATTGCACAGGAATGTGGAGCGATTCCTTTGTTATTCATAGTTTGAACTGGGGCTGAGGGACACGGGTCCCACCCTTCTATGTTTTATGATCGTGCTCCTTCTACTACTTCATACAAAACTAAGGTATGCTGGTTGTAGGAGAGATTATCCTGGGCTGGATTACAGGTTTGTGTGTGTTTGTTTTTTGCATATGTCCAAGTGAGGGTGAAGGACTTTCTGTGTCCACAATGGAGAAGACAGAAAATACCTTTGTTGGTTAGTTGCTGTAACAGCAAATACACAGCTATGTATCTTATTGAACCAACACTAAACCTAAGTTTGCACTGAATGCGAGTTTGAACTCGCACAATTTCAAAGCGGCACTTCAGTGCAAGTTCGGGGGCGATTTGAGACACATCTGTGGGAGTCATGCACAGATGTCTATTGAAATTGCCACGGAAGTCACTCAATTGTAGTATAGGAACTACTTACGGGAATTGGCACGGCGTCGCAAAATTGGCGTCACGCCGATTTCAGATGGTGCCGTTTCTGGCAGTAGGCTGCAATTTGACATGTCACATTGGCCCAATATGAACGGGGGCTTAGGTTCCATCTAATTAAACTATACAAAGTTCAGCTGGGCTTTAATGGTCTAAATTAATTTCTTGCCCTTCATTTCTTGGAACTGATTCCCAGAGCTGAAAAGGCCACAAAGAATTTTGCGGGGAGTACCAAAGACCTGTGTGTGGGTTTTTTTTTTTTTGGAAACGAAGTGATGGAACCTGAAGTTTTGTTTTGGGCTATGGCTCTAATGGATAGGCCTTTTTATTAGGTGATATTCTTTTGAGGACTAGAGCTTTGCATTCTGAACATTTCCAATCATTTTTACACTCTCTTTTACAGGGCACACGAAGAAGCCAATGCAGCCAGAAAACTAACAGCAGCACAGAGGAAAGAAAAGAAAGTAAAAAAATTAAAAGAGGATATAACACAAGGAGTCCATGTCTCTGTATATAGGTAGGCTGCACCGATCTATGCTTGGAAAACCTGTCTGTAAATAGACTGTTCCAATATATAAAAACCTGGAGGTGTTCGTTAATGAGAAAAAAAATGAAAAGCAATATTTGGGGATTCATTTGCTACCCTTGCTTAAACTTTTTTTTTTTTTTTTTTTTTGCTATCCTTTTTTTAATTTTTGTATTTTTTTGTTAAATCAAAATTGATCATACAAGTTCAAAATGGGATTTCAACTCATACATTTGAAGTAGGAATGGGAATAATTAATTTGTTAGTGGATTTTTTTTTTTTTTAAATTAACAGGCTGTCTCTTCTGCAGTAACAGATTTTTACCTGCCTGTTTGCCATCTTATGGGTAGTGTCCACTGTGTTGGGCATGTGCCATTCAGTGTACAATTTTGGCATATGGCAGAATGAATTCCTGTGCATGCGCCGGAGTTGGGTTAGCCAGTCATTATGGACCAAGATTCTGGGCTGAATGAAGATGTTGGCACAAACGAAGGAGCTTTTAGCTGTCATATCGCTGAAGGGGGGGAGAGTTTAGTTCCACTTTAATACATGTTGTTGACCTGAGACGCTTGAACCTTTAGAAGCCTGGGCAGTTCTAGCTGAGGATATAAACCAAATAAATATTTAGGAGGGGGCTTCCTTGAAAACTGCACTTAAAATAATCAAGGAATTCAGGCATTTAAAGTTTGATGACATTTTGAGATTTGCCCATGTATGTAAATGTTGAATTTGGCCCACACCTTATCGGTTTGTTAGGTTGCACTTAACATTAAAAAATATATTTCTCTTTCCTTCATTGACAGACACAGCGCTTCCCTATTCTTGACCATAGGGTTATACCGCCCCCCTACAGGATTAGGGCACTAGGCAGAAAAAAAGACTTGGCTATGACTATGAGGCAGTCCTAGGTGGTTTCACCCCCTCCCCCTCTGCAATAGGCCTTCAGTTTTTTCTGCCTAGTCAGGTGTGAGGACCTAGTTCCCTGGGATCTCTAGCCCTGGCATTGATTTTTAATTCTTCTGGTTTGTAATTTTCTTTTTCCTGGAGTAATCTCCCCCTCCAATATGGTAGTGCGGTGCGTGTGGTCGGCATGGAGGCTGGGGTACTGGGGGGGATGGGAGGTGCATGCTGCGGAGTTGTGCTTACCAGCGAGGGTGTGGGGGTGGCCCCAGGGCCCGGCGCCAGCTCTCCTCTTTGTTGGGGCTGCTTTTCCAGGGCTCTGGGACCCCTCTGAGTACATAGTAGCAGCGTGTGTGCTCGGCCGGAGGCAATTTTGCTGTAGCCTGCGCCCATTCCCTCTAGTGCCAATGCTTTCTTAAGGCTGGCGGCCATGTTTGTGTAGCCCGGCGGCCATGATTTGGTGGATTGTGCGCACAGCAAATGCCGGCCATTACTGTGAAGCCCTATGGTGGTTTTTACGGGCGGGAGCCCCTCTTTACCTCGGCTCTGGAGTGGTTATCGCTTCCTTCCTTGGATGCCACATGGAGCAGTGCTACACCGAGGCAGCAGGCTACGCTGGTGGGGTTGTGAGATTATTGGGGTTCCCTTTTTTCTCTGCTACTGGCTGTGAGTGTCCTGGTCCCCGATTTGTGTTACCGGTGTGGGGGATGTCCCACTGCAGTGGTGTGTGTGTGTGTGTGTGTGTGTGTGTGTGTGTGTGTGGTGGGGCATTACTTTTTTTCTCCTAGCAACACCTTTCCCCACCTGACCCCCTTTTGGAGCCTGCAGGGCCCTCTGGGTCCCAGCTATCCATTCATGAACTGACGGCGGTCCTAGAGACCCTGGTGTCCCGGGTGGAGGTGGCTCTTGGGCAGCGGTCGGGCAAGAAGCAGCCTCCGCCATCTCCTGCCTCATCGGTCTCTTCAGATTTTGGTTCTGATTCCACCTCTGCAGACACATCCCACCCTGCGGGGTTTGCCACCATGCTCACTGACCTCTGACAGGATGATTCCTCTGCCCCTGTGGTTGCGCAGGAGAAGGCGCTAATGAACGCTTTGATTGCGTCCGTGCTGGAAACAATTTTGACACGTTTTCTATAAAGAACCCACTGTTAAAACTGTGTACTGACTGCAGCAGTCAGTGGACTTAAGCACTTCATGGCCATTCAGTGACCAAACCCCCGTATTTTTGCTATATACGTTTAGAAGCTTTTAAACAGCCTGGCAGGAGTAAGTATCATGTGTGCACTGTAATATGCATTTTTATGTCTATAAAGAATGGGAACGGCCAAAACGACCTTTTGCAGTCCCCAAACGCTTCGCTGTACGCTATCCCTTTGAAGAGGGTCTGCTTAAAAAATGGACTACTCTCATGATTCTGGTTGAGGACTCTGCAGCCTTTAAGGATCTGTCTGACAGGAAGGCAGAGGCTCTGGAGTGTTTACCATTGCGTGTTCAGTGCTACACTCTCGTGGGTTCGCGAGGTGATTTGTTTGGGTTACAAGATGGTTCCAATCTTGCCCCCCCAAACAGGTTCTTCCCCTCCAACGTACGTCTCTCCCCGGAGCGCCTGCTGGCCCTCCAGGGTGCTGTACAAGGCCTGTTACTCCAGGGTGTGGTTGTCCCGACATCGGAACGTTTTCAGGGGTTTTACTCAAACCTCTTCACATTCCCCAAAAAGGAGGGTATGGTGCGCCCAATCCTTGACCTCCAAGGCTCTGAACCGGTTTGTGTGGATTCAAAAGTTCCGCATGGAGTCTATTCGCTCTGTGGTGGCATCCCTGCATCGGGGGACTTTCTGGCTTCCATCAATATAAAAGATGCTTACTTGCACATTCTGATCTGTGCCCGTCACCAGGGCTTCCTCTGCTTTCTGGTGGGAAAGTAGCATTTCCAAATCGGGGTGTTACCCTTTGGTCTTGCCTCCGCTCCACGGGTCTTCACAAAAGCGTTGGCTCCGGTTCTGGCGTTACTGCGCCAGCAGGGCATTGCTGTTCTGGGCTACCTGAACGACCTCCTTCTGCGAGCGGAGTCTCCGACAGCTCTGCAGGATGATGTGGCGATCTTGCAGAGTTTGGGTGGCTGCTAAACTACCATAAGTCGCCACTAATTCCAACTCGGAGATTGGATTATCTGGACATGACCCTGGATTCTGTTCTGGCCACAGTTCGAGCTGCGACTCAAATGCTACTGTCCAGCAGGTGGCTGTCCCTACGGACTTGCATGCAGGTGTTGGGCCTGATGGTGTCTACTTTCGAGGCAGTCCCGTTTGCTCAGTTTCATACGAGACCTTTTGAAATGGGACAAGTGTCCGGGGTCTCTGGACAATCTGATTCGGCTGAGCCAGAGGAACAGGGTGTCCCTGGTCTGGTGGCTTCATTCCCCGGCCCTTGGGCAGGGAAATTCCTTTCTCCCCCTGTACCGGAAGGTAATCGTGACCGATGCCAGCCTGTCCGGGGGGGGGGGGGGTCTAACTCTGCCCAGGGTCGTTGGACGCTGGTAGAATGAATCCAGCCTGCCTGTGAACATCTTGGAACTTTGGGTGATGAGACTTTAAGGGTTCCTGTTGCGGATTAAGTCATACAATGCCACGGCATTGGCCTACATCAATCACCAGGGAGGGACAAAAAAGCGTGTTAGTGGCTCTCGAAGTTTCTGGCATTCTCCTGTGGGCAGAGCACTTTGTCCCGGCTATATCCACCATCCACATTCCATGGGTGGACAATTGGCAGGCTGATTACCTCAGTCGCCAAATATTGGACCAAGGGGAATGGTCTCTTCATCAGGATGTGTTCCGACAGCACTGGGGCACTTCTGAGGTGGATCTGTTGGCGTCCCAGATCAACAGAAAGGTGCCAAGGTTTGTGGCCAGGTCTCGGGATCTTCTGGCAGACGCTCTGGTGGCTCTGTGGGGTCAATATCGTCTGGTTTACGCCTTTCCTCCTCTACAACTTCTGTTGCACAGGATCGAGGCCGAAGGGATTCCGGTCATTCTAGTGGCATCGGACTGGCCCCGTCGGTCTTGGTGCACAGATCTGGTGCGCCTGGTCGCAGACGCCCCCTGGAAGTTGCCTCTCAGGGAAGACCTTCTGTCCAAGGGCCGATCTTCCATCCTGCTTTACCGTCGCTGGCTTGCAGATGGCTGTGGTTCAGACTCCGCTTAAAGCCCGGAAGTCTACTTCTAGGAAGATCTACCATCGAACGTGGAAAGCTTACTTTTCCTGGTGTTAGTCGGCTGGTGTTAACCCCCGTTCTTTCTCAGTGTCGTGAGTTTTGACGTTCCTTCAAAAGGGCGTTGAGCAAAAATTGATTTGGAGTACGATCAAGGGCTAAGTTTTGGCCTTGACGTTTCTTTTTCACTCTGGTTCGTACTTTCATTCAGGGGGGTTCGCCAATTGGCTCCACCGGTGCGATCCCTGCTTCCACCGTGGGACTTGAATTTGGTGCTTTTGGTTTTTCAGAAACCTTCCTTTGAGAATATTTGGGAGATTCCCCTGCTTTCCTTGTCTCAGAAGGCGGCCTTTCTGGTGGCTATCACCTCTGCTCGCAGGGTACCGGAATTGGCGGAGCTATCTTGTCCGCCTTTTCTGGTGATTTACAAGGATAAGGTGGTGTTGCTAACTTCTCCGTCTTTTCTTCCTAAGGTTGTGTCTGAATTTCATTTGAATGAGGACATTGTGTTACTTTCCCTGTGTCCCAGGCCACAACATCCGAGGGAGTTTGCCTTGCACACCCTGGATGTGGTCCAGGCGATCCGGGTGTATTTGGCTGTCATTGAACTTTTTCGGAGGTCAGACTCTCTGTGATCACGGACGGGCCGAAGAAAGGGCTATCCGCATCTTCTGCGACCGTTTCCAGATGGATCAGACAAACAGTGACGCAGGCTTACTCTATTCAGGGTAAGGTTTCTCCTTTCCCAGTTAGGGCGCATTCTACTCGGGTGCTTAGTGCCTCCTGGGGGCCTTTCGTCACCAGGTGTCAGCAACACCAGTTTGCAAGGTGGCCACCTGGTCGTCGATGCACACTTTCACAAAATTTTACAAGGTGGATGTGCTGGCATCTGCGGATGCTTCTTTCGGCCGCAAAGTTCTGCAGGCTGTGGTTTAAGGGGGTCTTTCCCAACTGGGAGTGTGTGTGTGTGTGTGTGTGTGTGTGTGTGTGTTTTTTTTTTTTTTGTTGTGTTTTTTTGTTCAGGTTGGGCTCCAGTTGTTCTTGTTGAGCTCCTGTTTTTCCTGGTTGGCCTGTTGTGTTGTTGGCTTTCCCACCCCTCATATTTTGGCACTGCTTTGGGACATCCTTATGGTCAAGAATAAGGAAGCGCTGTGTCTGTCAATGAACGAAAGAGAAAATGGGATTTTTGACTTAGCGTAAAATCCATTTCTCTGCGTTAATTGGCAGACACAGCACCCACCCATCAAAGGAGTTTTTAATACTTCTGACACTGCTTGTTACTAAACTGAAGGCCTATAGCAGAAAGGGGGGGGGGGGGGGTATAACACCTAGGCCTGCCCCATAAGCTTAGCCAAGTCTTTTTTTTCTGCCTAGTGTCCTCCTCCTGTAGGGGGCGGTATAACCTTATGGTCAAGAATAATGAAGCGCAGTGTCTGACAATGAACTCAGAGAAATAGATTTTACGGTAAATCAAAAATCCCATTTTTAGACGTTTGAACCATCTATTTGCAGGGGACATACTTTTTCTCCTGCTGCCTACGCGGCGGATCTCCACTAGAACAAGGGAAACTGCTGCTTAGAGAATCTTAAGAATCCAGCACGTTGATGGTGTCTATTATTGGGTCTAGCTTCCCCCTGTGAGCAATACATGTACACAATGACATTGGTGCCAGTGGGAGGAACGAAACACAGAAGCCAGGAATCACTGAGTGGATGTTTTCCTCGATTTCCCAACTGAGTATCTTCTTTTGCAGCCCTCCTCCTCCTCCCTCCTCCCTCCCCCTCCTCCTCCTCCCTCTCCCTCCTCCTCCTCTCCCTCATCCCTCCTCCCCCTCCTCCCTCCTCCTCCCTCCTCCTCCTCCCTCCTCCTCCTCCTCCTCCTCCTCCTCCTCCTCCTCCTCCTCCTCCTCCTCCTCCTCCCCCTCCCCCTCCCTCCTTCCTCTTTCTCCTCCCTCTTTCTCCTCCTCCTCCCTCCTTCCTCCTCCCTCCTTCCTCCTCCTCTTCCTCATGAAATAACTTAAAACGCAGCGCCCAGTCAGCACTGAGGGGGCTGACATGTTGTTCTGGGTTTGCGGCCTCCGGTGCTGTGAGTGGCCGAAGCCATGATTACATCCCTTTCGCGCATGCCCGCGGGAGCACTGAAGTTCCAGCATGATACGCTGGACCTTCAGAGTGCATGCGCTGCTAACAGCGGCTGCATGCAGGGTGAATATCTCTTAAACTATGCAAGATTAGGAGATATTCCATATAATTACAAGAAAGACTCCCTTGCCATATCCGCTGTGTGCTTTAAGTCTAAAAATGTTTGATCAACCAGCATAAAATCAAGATTTATTCAAAAAGGTAAATATTGTTAAAAAAATGTAAATCACAATCCCAGATCGTTGAAGATCCAATACTTTTCTACTAATTCTTATACGGGAGTCAAGCATGTTGGCTTTTCTCAAACCAGTGTTTGGTGCATTCCCTATACTCTCCCCTATTCCACTTAAGAACTTGTGAATACCTCTTGTTGAATGTGAATTGCTTATTGGTTGTCCTCCTTTGCTCCGAATATCAATGGTTTAATCTCTCATTCGTGGGTCTTGTCCGGCTCGCTTCTCTTATACGAGTCCTGGTGCTTATATTATACGGGATATTGTGTAGCGCTAGTTGAGACTGGGAGAATATTATTAATCACAAGAGTGACTGAAAAAATACAAGATTAAAGTGACGTGTGACAGAAAAGTAAAAATAAGTGTCTAATGTTTAGGCCTCATACACATGGGCGTCTGCAAAAAAAAATAAGCAAAACGCTGTCAATATTTTGTGTGGCCAGGGAAAAAAAAAAATCACAGTTTTCCTCGGCGTTTTGCAAGTTTTTTCACGCTAGCTTTCAGCGGCGTTTTCTGCCTCTATTCAAAATCAATGATTTTGAATAGAAGCCGCACCAAAAGTCGGATCACGGCGCGACTTGTGTGCTATGGGTCTTAAAAGGGACCCCCCGCAAAAAATTTGCGTGAGATGTCCCCCCCCGAGCATACCAGGCACTTCGATCTGGCATGGATTTTAAGAGGAACCCCCACGCCGAAAAAACGGCGTAGGGCCCCCCCCCCAAAATCCATACCAGACCCTTATCGAGCACGCAGCCTGGCAGGCCAGGACCGTACCAGGCCGCATGCCCTCAACATGGAGAGTATGGGTGCTTTTGGGGCAGGGGGGGCTCTGCGCCCCCCACCCCAGAACACTTGTCCCCATGTTGATGGAGACAAGAGCCTCTTCCCGACAACCCTGGCCGTTGGTTGTCGAGGTCTGCGGGCGGGGGCTTATCGGAATCTGGAAACCCCCTTTAATAAGGGGGCCCCCAGATGCTGGCACCCCCACCCTATGTAAATGAGTATGGGGTACCCATTTACCCTGCCCCAAAGCACCCATACTCCCCATGTTGAGGGCATGCAGCCTGGTACGGTCTGGGGGGGGGGGGTGCTCGCTCATCCCCGCCCCCTTTCCTGCGTGCTTGGATAAGGGTCTGGTATGGATTTTGAGGGGGACCCTACGCCATTTTTCCAGCATGGGGGTTCCTCTTAAAATCCATGCCAGATCGAAGAGCCTGGTATGCTCTTGGGGGGGGGGGGGGCCACCTCACGCAAATTTTTTGCGGGGGGTCCCTTTTAAGACCCATAGCACACAAGTCGCACTGCAAGTCGCATCACCGTGATCCGACTTTTGGTGCGGCTTCTATTCAAATCAATTGGCTCCCATAGGGAACCATTGATTTTGAATAGAACGCCTAATGAGGCTTGACGCTGTGTATACAACATTAAGCAACATTATTGAGCGTTTTGCCGGCTCGGCGTCAAAAACGCCATGACGCTGCAGCTTCAGAACGCACTGGTCCCGCCCTCTACTGCTCAAAAATGTCAGCGTTTTTATAGGGCCATTGAATAACATGGAGCTGCAAAAAATGCCCAAAAACGTGGCATTACAAAATGCCCATGTGTATGAGGCCTTATAGTGAATGTGAATAATCACAACATAAAAATGTGTAACCACATATAAATAAAACTGTATAAATAAAAACATGTATACAAAATGTCACCATCTGAAGGAAGTCTACCTTCAAATAACCATGGACCCAAAAGTGTAAAAGCAGTGCTCAAAATTAAGATTGTAGAGTGTGTCAGGAAATACAGTATGATCCGCCCCTAATCAAAATCATGAAAAACGTATTAGAAAGTTACAGAGGGTTCAAACTGTCAAAAAGTTCATATGAAGCTTCAAAATCTAGGGAATCCTTCTAGCAGGGCATGTGAAACTTCAAAGGTCCCTAGAAAAAAGGGACTGTGGAGCCCGACTGTAGGAAGATTAAAGGCTTACCAGATAGCCAATGAAAGCACACGTTGATAAAATCTCCTGAGACGCCAGTTTTACTCATGGAAGATGGAGCCCCGGCTTTAATCACATAATGGTGTCATCAGACTGGTGCTTCGCTGTCTGGTATGTGGTGTTCAGGGTAATGTAGACTGATGGTTTCCACTGACCTAGATCTCCAGGGGTTCTCACTGTATGCCAAATATAGATGGAAAAAAGACCTCACGTAGTGTGAATCCGTAAAACTGAGTTTATTAAAAATGGAAAAAATTTGCACTTGCATCCAAATATTAAAAAGCGAGCTCGGCTCCTGGTGCTTGTCTGGAGAGATTGCTATGCATGCATGTTTGTAATTCAGGCAAGTGAAACTGATCCATTGCTGATTCACTACTGTGTGTCCTGAAGAAGCAGATTAGTGAAACGCGCTGACGCACAAGCGTTCACTTACCCCGAATTCTGTATCCATACTGTATCTCACAAAAGGGAGTACACCCCTCACATTTTTGTAAATATTTTATTATATCTTTGCATGTGACAACACTGAAGAAATAACACTTTGCTACAGTGTAAAGTAGTGAGTGTACAGCTTGTATAACAGTGTAAAGTTGCTAACCCTTCAAAATAACTCAACACACAGCCATTAATGTCTAAATCGCTGGAAACAAAAGTGAGAGTACACCTCTAAGTGAAAACGTCCAAATTGGGTCCAAAGTGTCAATATTTTGTGTGGCCACCATTATTTTTCAGCACTGTCTTAACCCCCTTGGGCATGGAGTTCAGCAGAGCTTCACAGGTTGCCACTGGAGTCCCCATCCACTCCTCCATGGCAACATCACAGAGCTCGTGGATGTTGGAGACCTTGCGCTCCTATGCCTTTCGTTTTGAGGATGCCCAACAGATGCTCAGTAGGATTTAGGTCTAGAGACATAGTTGGCCAGTCCATCGCCTTCACCCTCCGCTTCTTTAGCAAGGCAGTGGTCGACTTGGAGGTGTGTTCAGGGTCATTAATATGCTTGAATACTGCAATGCAGCCCAGTCTCCGAAGGTAGGGGATCATGCTCTGTTTCAGTATGTCACAGTACATGTTGGCATTCATGGTTCCCTCAATGAACTGTAGCTCCCCAGTGCCGGCAGCACTCATGCAGCCCCAGACCATGGCACTCCCACCACCATGCTTGACTGTAAGCAAGACACACTTGTCTTTGTACTCCTCACCTGGTTGCTGCAACACACGCTTGACCCCATCTGAACCAAATAAATTTATCTTGGTCCAATCAGACCACAGGTCATGGTTCCAGTAATCAATGTCATTAGACTTATATTCAGCAAACTGCGGGCTTTCTTGTGCATCGTCTCTAGAAGAGACTTCCTTCTGAGATGACAGCCATGCAGCCCAAGTTGATGCAGTGTGGGGCGTATGGTCTGAGCACTGACAGGCTGACCCCCCCCCCCCCACCGTCCCTTCAACATCTGCAGCAATGCTGGCAGCACTCATACGTCTATTTCCCAAAGACAACCTCTGGATATGACGCTGAGCACATGCACTCAACTTCTTTGTCGACCATGGTGAGGCCTGTTCTGAGTGGAACCTGTCCTGTTAAGCCGCTGTATGGTCTTGACCACCATGCTGCAGCTCAGGTTCAGGGTCACCTGAGAACTTGAAACACCAACGAGTCACCTGACACTGGAGAGGGAAAATGGGCCCAATTTGGACATTTTCACTTAGGGGTGTACTCACTTTTTTTTGCTAGCGATTTAGACATTAATAGCTGTGTGTTGAGTTATTTGGAGGGGACAGCAAATTTACACTGTTATACAAGCTGTACACTCACTACTTTACATTGTAGCAAAGTGTCATTTCTTCAGTGTTGTCACATGAAAAGATAGAATAAAATATTTACAAAAATGTGAGGGGTGTACTCACTATTGTGAGATATTGTATCTGTGAAGTATTGGGTCCTCAACAATCTGGGATTGTGGCTTACATGTCTAAACAAATACATTCTTTAAAAATCAGACAATGTGATTTTATGGATTTTTTTTCTCATTCTGTCTCTCATAGTTGAAGTGTCCCTATGATGAAAATTACAGGCCTCTCTCATCTTAAGTGGGAGAACTTGCACAATTGGTGGCTGTCTAAATACTTTTTTGCCCCATTGTATGTGAAATAAAGTTTTATCTAGTATATACAATTCTTCCTTAATGTTGGGGTTTTCAGGAACCCTAGATTATGCAGTTATCTAATTTTGAATGTTTGCATGATTTTCATTGAATAGGAAATCCCCAATATGTGAAGTGCTAGTTCAGCTCATTTGATTATTATATGATTTTTTTATATATAATTCTATTCAATATTGTGACCCATTGCGCACTTCATTTAAAGTCCCGCCCCTCTGCTCTTCTTCTTTTTTTTTTTTTTTCTTTTTTTTTTATACAATATGGATGGAGGTATATGACAATGTAATTTCCTCATTTGAAGTCCCACTTATCCCCCTCTCCTGACAAATGCATAAGGAATTTCAACATTAGTGTAAGCTGACAGAATTTCTTGAAATTCAAGTTAATCATAAAAGAACTGAGATTACAGTGTGTAAATTTTTTTAATGTGGCGCTTGTATGTCTTTCTGTTCCAGAATCCGCAATTTAAGCAATCTTTCCAAAAAATTCAAGATTGAAGCCAATGCCAATCAGCTATACCTGACAGGAGTAGTAGTGTTACATAAAGATGTTAATGTCGTTGTAGTAGAAGGAGGTAAGAGAAACCATATTTCTAAAACTTGTCATCTCTTAAACTGGCCAATACTTATTCTTGCTAAAATGGCAGAAATTCAAGCTGTGGGTGGCCCTGTCTGGTACCACTAGGCTCAATAAAAGTTAATATTTCAATCGACTTTTTTTGAAGGAGTGAAGTGGAAAATTGGAAGCCAAATTGACTGACTGCATCTAAACCGATGTGGTCACTGAGGGGGTATTCAGCAGCTGCAGCTTCTGCCGGCTACTAAATACAATAGCAGAGTGGGGGAGTTCCTTCATCTACACCGTTTAGCATGAATTGAGATAATTGTTGCCTGTATGGCTATGCTCAGCTTAGAGAGCT
This sequence comes from Glandirana rugosa, assembly GCA_018402905.1. Lineage (NCBI taxonomy): Eukaryota > Metazoa > Chordata > Amphibia > Anura > Ranidae > Glandirana > Glandirana rugosa. The sequence goes on from BLSH010406764.1 coordinate 708,371, forward strand.
GAATTGTATGGGATAAATGGGTTTGGTAAACTTTGAGCAGCATTCGCAAAGGCTTCAGCTTGTGTGAACATTTGCAGAGCTTTCAGCAAGCTTTTTTGAAGCTTTTAAAGTACCATTCAGCTCCAGTTTGTAAATGTTGAACATAGATCCTAATGGGTGTGCTGATTGCTACTTTAACCACTTCAGCCCCGGAAAGGTTTTACCCCCTTAATAACCAGGCAATTTTTTGCGATACGGCACTGCGTTACTTTAACTGACAATTGCGTGGTCGTGCGACATTGTACCCAATCAAAATTTGTCTCCCCCCCCCCACAAATAGAACTTTCTTTTGGTGGTATTTGATCACCTGCGTTTTTTTATTTTTTTGCGCTATAATCAAAAAAAGACCGACCATTTAAAAAAAAAAAAAAAATCTTTTTTTTTTCTTTCTGCTATAATACATATCCAAGAAAAAACTGTAAAAAAACGAATTTCTTCATCAATTTAGGCCAATCTGTATTCTGCTACATATTTTTGGTAAAGAAAATCCCAGTAAGCGTATATTGATTAATTTGCACAAAAGTTATAGCGTCTACAAACTATGGGATAGATTTATGGACTTTTAATTTTTTTTATTGTTTATGCTGGTAATAGCGGCAATCACCAATTTTTAGTGAGACTGCAACATTGCAGTGGACAAATCTGACCCCAAGTGACACTTTTTTGGGACCAGTGACCCTAATCAATGTATAAATGACACTGGCAGAGAAGGGCTTAATATCAGGAAAGATCAAAGGGTTTAGTTGTGTTCCCTGCTAGTGTTTTCTAACTGTGTGGGGGATGGACTGACAGGAAGAACACAAATCCTGTTCCTGATTACTAGGAACAGACCATTTCTGTGTACTTCCCTGTCAGAACTGGGATCTGCGTTTATTTACATAGGCAGATCCCCGTTCTCCCTCTGTGAAGCGATCGCAGGTGGCTGGCGGACATCAGGTCCGCCGGACCCGCGGATTGGCTCCCCCCTCTCCGCGCATTATCTAGTGCACGAAACAACGTATAGGTACGTTGTTTTGCACAATAGAGTCACCCTGACGCAATATATATGCGGTGGGCAGTCTTGAAGTGCTTAAACAAGTTGTTAGCAGGCTTTCAACATGCTTCAAGAACAGCTGAAGCCCGTTAACAGCTTGTTTAACCGCTTGCCAACGGCTGATCGGCAATTGACGGCGACAGAGTGGCTCTGTAACGCAAATGTGTTCGGGGAGGGCCAGGGAGCGGGTGCGGCGGCTTCGATTGCCGCCGGCTACCCGTGATGGCCCCCCGAGTATGTAAACACGGACCTCCGTTCTGTGAAGGGGGAAGGGCGATGATCGCAGCCTTCCTGTACGTGGAGGCTGTGACCACTTCCCTTCCCCAGCTAGGGCAGCCCCCATACAGTTAGAACACGCCCAGGGAACATAGTTAACCCTTAGAGCGCCCCCTGCAGGTTAACCCCTTCACTGCCAATGACATTTACACAATAATCAATGCATTTTTATAGCACTGATCGCTGTATAAATGCCAATGGTCCCAAAAAAGTGTCAAAATGGTCCGACATGTCCGCTGAAATATCGCAGTACCGCTAAAAATCGCAGATCGCCGCCATTACTAGTAAAAAATAAAAACCCCAAAAATGAATTCTCATCATCCGTAAACGTGGCCACTTTTGCGCAAACCAATCAATAAACGCACATTGCGATTTTTTTTTTATCGCAAATATGAGGACGAATATAAATCGGCCAAAAACGGTGAAAAAAAATGTTTTTTTATTTGTTTATTTTTTTTTTGGACTTGTATTTTAGCAAAAAGTAAGAAATTTGGGTTTTTTTGCAAAATTGTCGCTCTTCTTTTGTTTATAGCGGCGATCAGAAATGACGCAGAGGTGATCAAATACCGCCAAAAGAAAGCTCTGTTTGTGGGGAAAAAAAGGACCCAAAATTTCGTTTGGGTATAACGTTGCACGACCGCGCAATTGTCAGTTAAAGCGACGCAGCGCCGAATTGCAAAAAGGGCTCCGGTCCTAAAGCTGGAAATCCTTCCGGGGCTGAAGTGGTTAAAGTGACATTCAATACCATTGTTATGGCGGCAGATAGCTGCCATAACCCCAGTATTTTTCTCCACGGTGGGCGGTCCGCTTTACGGTAAAAGTGGTCTCCACAGTGGATTCACTTTGAGATCATTTTTATGGGTGGCGGTAGAGATGCCCTTCTCGCCGTGTCCGGGCGCCTCCGCCTTTTACCAGAGCCGTTGAAAGCGGCGGAAACTATCCGTTCCTTTTGGCCTGATGGGCAGGAAGTCGAGTGAGGGCATGATGGCCCTTGGAGGACCAACTTCCGTCCTCCAGCCTTTAAAGGGCCATTTTTTTTTTAACCACTTGCCGACCGCCTGCTGCAGCGTGACGGTGGCTCGGTATCGCGAAACGCCGTCACTTGACGGCGGCCACGATAACTAATATTGTGAGCGCGTGCCGCCGCCGGAGGCGCGCTCACTGTGTTCTAAGCGGGCCAGGGAGCGGGTAGGCGGACTCTATCTCTGCCAGATACCCGCGATGGCCCCCCCGCAGCGAGAGAACGGAGGTCCGTGTATGTAAACACGGATCTCCATTCTCATATAGGGGGAAGGGCGATGATCACAGCCTTCCTGTATATGGAAGCTGTGATCATCCCCTTTCCCCAGGCAGGGCAGCCCACACACAGTTAGAACACGCCCAGGGAACACCCTTAGAGTGCCCCCTGCAGGTTAAACCCTTCACTGCCAATTGCATTTTTATAGCACTGATCGCTGTATAAATACCAATGGTCCCAGAAAAGTGTCCGATATGTCTGCTGCAATATCGCCACCATTACTAGTAAAAAAAAATAAAAACCCCAGAAATGAATTCTCATCGTCCGTAAACGCGGCAATCAATAAACGCCAATTGCGTTTTTTTGTTTTTTTTTTACCAAAAATATGAGGAATATAAATCGGCACAAAACGATGAAAAAAATATTTTCTATTTTTTTTTTTTTTTTTTTTTTTTGTATTTGTATTTTAGCAAAAAGTAAGAAATTTGGGGTTTTTTTTGCAAAATTGTCGCTCTTCTTTTGTTTATAGTGGCGATCAGAAATGACGCAGAGGTGATCAAATACCACCAAAAGAAAGCTCTATTTGTGGGGAAAAAAAGACGCAAATTTCGTTTGGGTACAACGTCCCATGACCGCGCAATTGTCAGTTAAAGCGACGCAGTGCCGAATCTCAAAAAGTGCTCTGGTCCTAAAGTGTGAAATCCTTCCGGGGCTGAAGTGGTTAAAAAGGAGAGAGGGAAAAAAAACTTTTTTTTTTTGGCTATTAACCACTTTTGCCCCGGAAGGTTTTCTCCCTGAATGACCAGAGCACTTTTTGTGATTCGGCACTGCGTCGCTTTAACTGACAATTGTGCAGTCATGCGGCGTTGTATCCAAACGAAATTTGCATCCTTTTTTTTCCCCACAAATAGAGCTTTCTTTTGTGGTATTTGATCGCCTCTGCGTCACTTCTGATCACCGCTATAAACCATAAAAGAGCGACAATTTTGCAAAAAAAAAAAAAAAATTTCTTTTTGTTAAAATACATATCCAAAAGAAATTATAAAAAAAAAAAAAATGTATAAATCAGTTTTGGCCGATTTATATTCTTCCTCATATTTTTGGTAAAAAAGAAATAGCAATCTGCGTTTATCGATTGGATTGCGCAAAAGTTGCCGCGTTTACAAACCATGACAATTTCTGGCGTTTTTTTTTTTTTTTACAATTTTTTTCTTTTAACTAGTAATGGCGGCGATCTGCGATTTTTATTGGGACTATGATATTGGGGCGGACATTTTTGACACTATTTTTGAAACCAATGACATTTATACAGCGATCAGAAATTTAAATATCCACCGCAGGAAAGGGGTTAACCTGCAGGGGGCGCTCTAGGGGTTAACTGTGTTCCCTGTGTGTGTTCTAACTGTATGGGGGCTGGGCTGGCAGGGGCACCAGAGATCTAACTGATCCCAAGTACAGGGATCAGTAGATCTGACATGCCGCCTGTCAGAACGGGGAACTGCCGTGTTTACATCGGCGGTTCCCCTTTCTGGCTCTGTCACAGGGCATCGCAAGTCGCCGGTGGAAATTGAGTACACCAGACCCACGGCCCCGCTCAGGGAGCATACGGTGGGCACAAGCGCGCACCGCTTGCCCCCTAGCCGCCATGAATGCGAGTGACGACTATAAGCGGCAATTCGCGGGACAGAGCCGCGCTGTCGCCGCTTATAGTCGCTACGCAGTCGGCAAGTGGCTAACTGACAGTTGCGCAGTCGTGCGACATTGTACCCAAACAAAATTTACATCCTTTTTTTCCCCACAGATAGAGCTTTCTTTTGGTGGTATTTGATCACCTCTGAGTCACTTCTGATCACCGCTATTTATCCAAAAAGCAACAATTTTGGTCTTTCCCCTTGGCGGCTACATTTGTGCCGT
>BLSH010406764.1:712879-750397 GCA_018402905.1 Glandirana rugosa
CCCCCACGACATTTTTTTTTTCTCCTACGTTCACTGACAGACGCAGCTCTTGTCCAACTAGGAGTTAACCAGGCAGGAAAAAGAAACAGCTGGCCCCTCCCATGGGGCCGTCCTCTCTTCCCACATAAACCCTCTCCATAGCCTAGCTCAGCAGTTTTCAATGCCTAGTTTGCAAGGAGTTGACCTGGCTTCCCTTTAGGGGAATTGCGGTCCTGTTTGTGATCGTTTTTTCTTTATTCTTTTACCTTTATTTTATTTGACTTCTATCAAGCATTGATCTACTATCAAGAAGCTGGCCGGGGCATAGAGAGTCCATGGGCTCTGTACTCTCCCCGGCCTGGCCGACCGATGCGAGCCAGTCCCGCGGTATGGGGACCCGCCGCATAGTGCCCGTTCCGTGCGGGTGGCCTGGAGTGATCCCCACTTGCCCCCAGCCCCGGAAGCGATTCGGGTAGGGCGATTTTCTGGCCTGCAGCAATACCGTCCAGGCAGGGGCGGAAAGTCTGCGACTGGGTGGCTACCCATGGCGGTCGTCCCGAGTGGTGAGTGAGAGTTCCTTCCTTCCCCCCTTTTCAGGGGGCGGAAGGGGAACTGACGACCCTTGGAAAAAAAAAATGTTTTTTTCTTTCTGGGTAGCCTCCGGTAAGGGCGCGTGGAGCCCCTTTTCGACCAACCCAGCATCCCCCCATTTTGCGGCGGACTGCCGCCATTTTACCGTAGCCGCGGACATGCTGAGCCTATGGAGCTTTCCCACTAGCGCTCAGAGAGGCCGTCCGCGGTACTGCAAGTTCCAGGAAGGTGGTTTTCGGCCTTTAGTGTTCCCTGCCTATGCAAAAATGTTTTTACTTTCTGTTTGGAACGGTGTGTGCTCAGGACGGCGCGGCTCTTCTGACGATCCTCAAAGATTACAGGCAGCAAACAGCAAGTATAGCTGGGCTCTCCTGTGGGTGCTGGTGGCGGCGGGTGCAGTCCTCCGGGGTTCCCTGGTGCGCTGTGGGGCGGTGGTGTGCGGCTGTGTGGGGTTGCCCTCAACTTTTAGTATAAATCTGTGTGTTACTAAGGGGGATTTGGGGGGAGAACGATGGCAGACTATTCTGCTGAACCTGCTTGCTTGCTGGCTCAAACGCTGCGGCGGTTTTTAGTGAATGCTCCCCGGGCGGATGTTGCCCAGCAGGCCCCCAAGAAGCATCCCCCTCCTCCTTGTTCTTCAAGGGTCTCCGGTCTGATGGGGTCCCTCGGAGAAGGGGATCAGGGGACGGCGGTTTTCCGCCATTATCGGTGGAATTCGCACTACGCTGCGACTTGGCCAGGATGATGAATCGCAGACTTCTGCGTATGTGTGTGGGGTCCTCCAGGCCCCATAGGGCCACCACAATGACCCGCTGCAGGACTTTGGCTGGTTGCTTTACCCGCGGGAGGCGACGGTGTCTCCACCCCGTCGCCTGGAGTACCTGAGCCTGATTCTGGACTCAGCAGGCAAGGTTTTCCTTCCTCCAGCAAAGTTGCCGTCACTGCAGTCGGCAGTGCGAACCCTCCTGTTGCACAGACGGTCTTCATTTCAATTCTGTATGCGGGTGCTGGGGCTCATGGTCTTGACTTTCGGGGCAATACCAAACGCCCAGAGTGGCACTCGTCTCCTTCAGCGAGCAATCCTGGCTCGGTGGGACAGGTTCCCTCAGTCCTTGGGCCTAGTGGATTCGGGACTCGGCGTTGGTTCAGGGGAAGTCGTTCCTGCCCCTTCAGTGGGTGATCATCACTGCCCCTGGCTGTTGGTCGGCACAGGAGGCTCGCCTCCCCATCAATGGCTGGAACTGAGAGTAATCAGATTGTGCCCGTCTCACTGGACAGTGAGGTTGAAGGGTCGTCCGATTTGGATTCAGTCGGACTATGCCACGGCAGTGGCATATGTGAACCATCAGGCGGCACGAGGAGTCCAGCGGCGGAGGCAGTTCTGCTACTGCGTTGGTCGGAACATCACGTTCCGGCACTCTCCGCCACTTACATTCCAGGTGTGGAAAACTGGCAGGCGGTCTTTCAGTCGCCAGACTCTGGACCAGGGAGAGTGGTCTCCCCACCCGGAGGTGTTCAACCAGATTTGCCGCAGATGGGGGACGTCGGACGTGGATCTCTTGGCGTCTCTGTTCAATCACAAGGTGAAGGCCTTTTGTGTCCAGAACGAAGGATCCATTGGCAGTGGCCACGGACGCACTGGTGGCCCCCTGGGGCCGTTATCGTCTTCTGTTCGCCTTCCCTCTGATAACTTCTACCGCGTTTGATACGCAGGCTAGTGGCGGAGGGAATACCAATAATCCTGGTTTCCCCAGATTACCCACAGCGCACTTGGTAAGCTGACGTGGTGCAAATGGTGGCAAACGCCCTCTGGCGGCTTCCGCTGCGAGACGATCTACTGTCTCAGGGGCCCATCTTGCACCCTGCCTTACCCTCGCTGCCTTCAAGGGCCTGACTATTGAGTCCCAGGTGCTAAGAGACAGGGGAGTCGCTGACTCCGTGTTCCCTACCTTGTTGAAGGCTCGCAAGTGTACTTCTCGCAAGATTTACCACCGCACCTGAAAGGCTTTTATAGCTTGGTGCGAGGCGGAGGGTCATAACCCCTCACTCTTGCGTAGCGTCCAGGGTCCTGATTTTTTTTGCAGCAGGACCTGAACAAAAAAAAAACTGTCTTTGAGTACTCTCAAGGGCCGGAGATTGGCTCTGGCTATTCCTTTCCAGAGACATTTGGCTTCACACTTGATTCGTACCTTTTGTACAAGGTGTGCGACATGTGGCACTTCGGGTGAAGAACCGATGGCCCAGTGGAATCTGATTTTGGTACTCTCTGTACCTCAGGAACCACCCTATGTAAATACCAGGGTGATTCCCTCACAACTGCGGTCGCAAAAGGTGGCTTTTTGGCTGCCGTCACTTCCGCCAGACGGGTGTCTGACTTGGCAGCACTATCGTGCAAGTCTTCCTGCCTGGTCCTGCATCCCTTTCCTTCCTTCCTTCCTTCTGAAGGTGGTTTCTTTTGACATTAATGAAGATATTGTTCTTCATTCATTGTGCCCTCGTCCATCACACCCAAATGAAATTGAGTTGCATGCCTTGGACGTAGTGAAGGCCTTACGAATATATTTAGCTGCTACAGCCTTTTTTCGGAAGGCTGATGCCTTTTTGTGTGCTGGCAGAGGGTCCGCACAAATGGTTTGGCGGCCTCGTTGGCTACTACTTTCGTGGATTAGACAAACCGTGACCCACGCATATTCTGTTCGGGGCAAGGCCCCCCTTTTCTGGTCACTGCTCATTATACCCGGGCTGTTAGTACTTCCTGGGCTTTTAGACACCAGGCCTCGGTGTCACAGGTGTGCAAGGCGGCCTCTTGGGCCTCGGCACACACTTTCTCTAAGTTTTATAGGTTGATGTGCTAGCATCTTCGGATGCTGCCTCTGGCCGCAAAGTTTTAGAGGCGGCAGTGTAGGCGCGTCTGGCGCCTCCTTAGAGGTTCTGTTGGGTACAGTTGTTGTTTACCCACCCCTCTTTTTGGCACAGCTTGGGGACATCCCCACACGTAATGAAGAGCTGCATCTGTCAGTGAACGTAGGAGGAAAAAGGGATTTTATTAAAACTTACCGTAAAATCCTTTTCTCCGAGTTCACTGACAGACGCAGCACCCACCCCTCTGTGCTCTGTTCTCTGTACGGCTTGTGTACGAACTGCTGAGCTAGGCTATGGAGGGGGTTTATGTGGGAAGAAAGGACGGCCCCATGGGAGGGGCCAGCTGTTTTTTTGTTTGTTTGTTTTTTTTTTGCCTGCCTAGTTAACTCCTAGTTGGACAAGCATAAACCCACACATCATGAAGAGCTGCGTCTGTCAGTGAACTCGGAGAAAAGGATTTTGCGGTAAGTTTTAATAAAATCCCTTTTTTTTTTTACTTTTTGCTATAATGCATGTCCAAAAAAATATTAAAACAAAATTCAATTTAAGCCGATATATTCTACATATTTGTGGTAAAAAAAATTTGCAATCGACATTTATTGATTGGTTTGCGCAAAAGTTGCCGCGCTTACAAACATGAGAACTAATTTATGGTGGTTTTTTTTTTTTTTCTGGTAATGGCTGCGATCTGCGATTTCTATCAGGACTGCGATATTGTGGCGGACATGTCTGACATTCTTTTTAAAACCAATAACCTTTATAAAGCGATCATTGCTAAAAATAGCTTATACTTATACTTTATAATACTTATACTTTATAACTGTCATTGGCAGGGAAGGGGTTCACCTGCAGGGGGCAATCTAGGGGTTAACTGTGTTCCGTGTGTGTGTTCTAACTGTATGGGGGCTGGGCTGCCAGGACCATGAGCGATCTAACTGATCCCCAGTACAGGGATCGGTAGATCTGTCATGCCACCTGTCAGAACGGGGAACCGCTGTGTTTACATCAGCGGTTCCCCATTCTGGCTCTCTCACAGGCGATCGCGGACATAGTCAGCCCTACTCGCGCATGCACAAATCTACGTTTATAAACAGCGATTCGCGGGAACGTGCCACTTTGCTGTCTTTCTACGCAAGGTGGTTGGCAAGTGGTTAAGTGTAAATGTGAGATGTGAGGTCTTTTTGATTGCAGATCTCACATTAACAACTTCAGATCCGCGCTATAGCTGAAAGATGGCCACAGCACGGATCTCAATTGCCGGGTGGACGTCTATTGACGTCCGCCCCTTTGCACGCTCCCGGCGCGCACTCACTGCTTGGGCGTGCCCGCGGGTCAGGCGGACTCTATGTCCGCTCCTGACACCCGCGATCGCCTGCGGAGCTGCAGAACGGGGAACCACCAATGTAAACACGGCGGTTCTCCATTCTGTGAGAGGGGGACATGACAGATCTACTGATCCCTGTCACTGGGATCATTTTTAGATCTGTTTTGTCCCTGCCAGCCCAACCCCCCCCCTACAGTTAGAACACACCCAGGGAACACAGTTAACCCCTTCACTGCCAATGACATTTATACAGTAATCAGTGGACATTTAAATTTCTGATCGCTGTATAAATGTCATTGGTCCCAAAAAAGTGTCAAATATGTCCGACATGTCCACCCCAATATCGCAGTCCTGATAAAAATCGCAGATCGCCGCCATTACCAGTAAAATAATAATAATAATAAAAACGCCATAAATCCCCATAGTTTGTAGACGCGATAACTTTTGCGCAAACCAATCAATAAACACCGATTGCGATTTTTATTTTTACCAAAAATATGTAGAAGAATATAAATCGGCCAAACCCAATGAATAATTTTTTTTTTTTAGAGCAAAAAGTAAAAAATATTGTTCTTTTTTCAAAATCGTCGCTCCTTGTTTATAGCGCAAAAAATAAAAACCGCAGAGGTGATCAAATACCATCAAAAGAAAGCTCTATTTGTGGGGAAAAAAGGACATCAATTTTGTTTGGGTACAACGTCGCACGATCGCGCAATTGTCATTCAAAATGTGACCGCTGAAAGCCGAAAAATGATGTGGGCATGGGGGGGGGGGGGGTTTATGTGCCCAGTGAGCAACTGGTTATAGAGGTCCTGTCATGCTTTTTTTCTATTACAAGGGATGTTTACATTCCTTGCAATAGGAATAAAAGTGATCCAAAATTTTTTTTAAAGGGACAGTGCAAGAAAAAAGTAAAATAAATAAGAAAAAAAAAATTCAAGCGACCCGTCCCTCCGTGCTCGTGTGCAGAAGCGAACGCATACGCAAGTCGCACCCACGTATGTAAACGCTGTTCACATCACACATGTTAGGTATCGCCGTGATCGTTCAAGCGAGAGCAATAATTCTAGCACTAGACCTCCTCTGTAACTTAAAACTAGTAACCTGTAGAATTTTTAAACCGTCGCCTATGGAGATTTTTAAGTGCCAAAGTTGGTTGCCATTCCACGAGCGGGCGCAATTTTAAATCATGACATGTTGGGAATCAATTTACTTGGCGTAAGATTATCTTTCACGATATAAGGAAAAAAATGGGTTAACTTTACAGTTATCTAATTTTTTTATTCAAAAAACTATTTTTTTTTCCCCAAAAAAATTACATTTGTAAGACCGCTGCGCAAACACGGTGTGACATAAAGTATTGTAATGGCCACTATTTTATTCTCTAGGGCAGTGATGGCGAACCTTGGCACCCCGGATGTGTTTGAAACTGCATTTCCCATGATGCTCATATACTCTGCAATGTAGTGGAGCATCATGGGAAATGTAGTTCCAAAACATCTGGGGTGCCAAGAGGTGATCAAATACCACCGAAAGAATATCATTTTGGTACAGCGTTGCATGACTGCGCAGTTGTCTTTCAAAATGTGATAGCGCTGAAAGTTTAAAATTGGTCTGGGCAGAAAGGTGTATAAGTGCCCAGTATTGCTGAGATGAGCTCTGTTTGTCTGCTAGAGCAATGGTTCTCAACCCTGTCCTCAAGTACCCCCAACAGACCATGTTTTGGGAATTTCTCTTAGATAAAACAGCGGTCCAGAATACCAAGCTATTGACTTTGATTTAAAGCACCTGTGGAAGATCAAGGCAAACATGGCCTGTTGGGGGTACTTGAGGACAGGGTTGAAAACCACTGTACTAGAGTGTCAGTCTGTTTTACACTGGCCAGTACCGATCCATAAATGTACTCTGTGTTTATAAGGAGGAAGAAGAGTTTGTGACAAATAGCGTTGCTTTCATGTACAGTCTGACTCCCTTGTATATCATGGATATCGCTGATAAATTCCTACTAAAACCCCGTTTTTAACCCTATTTTTTAGGACCTAAAGCTCAGAAAAAATTCAAACGACTGATGCTTGCTCGAATAAAGTGGGACGAGCAGACAACAAATACAAAGGCAGATGGTTAGTATGATGATGTTAATTTTTAAACCCATTCTGCTTTTCCAGTTTATGAAACCCCATGAAGATATCTTCACACATCTAACAATTGCCATGATAACCTCTATGGACAATTTCAAGCTACATTTCTGGTAGAAAAATGGAATAGACTGTATTTTCTAGCTTACAGTTACAGCGAGTTAAAGTGGATATAAACCCGATTTCATGCTGTCTCTTCCTCAGTAGCTCTATCTGGCTGATAAGTTCTCACTCCTGGGAGACAGGACAGAGAATTTAGAGTCGAAGGAAGTTGCTAAAAATAGATTAGCAGGCTGCTAAACAAATTACAGACAGAGCTCTGCATGTGTGGGAAGGGGGGTGTGTGCCTTTCCTCCAATCAGCTTTCTCATAGTCTTTCACAGTCTCTCACAGCGTCTTATCAATCAACTCCTCCCAGATAGGAATGAGGAAGTGGAAAATCGAACAGAATGTGCACTTTTTGAACAGTATATCAAAGTGAAGACAGAAGATATACATGTAAGACTTGTACAGGGAGGTTTGTGTCATCTCTGTGTATCATCTGAGGGTTTTCACATCACTGGGTATATGGAGGGTTTACATCCACTTTAAGCCTAACGTCAAAGAATGAACTGATATATATTTGTTCCTTTTTCTCTGAAGATTTAGCCTGTATAAAGGAAGCTATGAGAAAACATAATGTAACCTGTTCTTTAACCTGTAGCAACCAATTTAATCTGAGCTTTCTTTGGTTTAGATCAGTCAAGCAAAAGTATACCTCAAATTGCAAAAAAGGGATTTTTCAGGCAATCAAGTAATATGAAATTCATATAATTTTTCTTAAAGCAACCATATTTATTCGTACAAAATATTTATAAAGGCCACACAGAATAATATGCATTTCCATAAAAGACCTTCACATGGTTATACATCACATATCAATGCTTATTCGCATCATAGAGGATAATCATATGTGTTCCGGTTGAAAAATGGTATTCCCCTAGGATGGTGTGACCATCTATGACTGTAGTTGACCTCAGTCCTTGGGGACATTCAACGCGTTTCGAAAAGTTAATTTTATCTTCATCAGGGATATTTATACCATTGTCTGTGAACACAAAATTAATTTTAGTGAACAATTAAATTCAAAGATCATATATGTCACCACATTCTACAAACCCAAACTTACAGTGCCGCACACCCAATCATGGGCTACCTCAAAGGCGGTGGAACCCCAAGATCCCCTCTGTGGTATGATAAATGCTTTACACGCCATACAAGAACCGCTGGGGATAAGTCCCCAATGATCAGCGTCCAAAAATTAGGCAAACTATAAAAAGAAAAACAAGTGGACGTCTTTTTTTCTTTTTATAGTTTGCCTAATTTTTGGACGCTGATCATTGGGGACTTCTCCCCAGTGGTTCTTGTATGGCGTGTAAAGCACTTCTCATACCACAGAGGGGATCTTGGAGTTCCACCGCTTTTGAGGTAGCCCATGATTGGGTGTTAGGCACTGTAAGTTTGGGTTTGTAGAATGTGGTGACATATATGATCTTTGGATTGAATTGTTCACTAAAATTAATATTGTGTTTACAGAATATGGTATAATATCCCTGATGAAGATAAAATTAACTTTTCGAAACGCGTTGAATGTCCCCAAGGACTGAGGTCAACTACAGTCATAGACGGTCACACTATCCTAGGGGAATACCATTTTTCAACCGGAACACATTTGATTATCCTCTATGATGCGAATAAGCATTGATATGTGATGTATAACCATGTGAAGGTCTTTTTTCTGGAAATGCATATTATTCTGTGTGGCTTTTATAAATATTTTGTACGAATAAATATGGTTGTTTTAAGAAAAATTATATGAATTTCATTACTTGATTGCCTGAAAAATCCCTTTTCTGCAATTTGAGGTATACTTTTTTTTAGCTAAAATACGGGATGTGGCAATCACACACTGGTCTTAAAGTATTATATCCTTTAACAGATCAGTCAAGCAATGGCTGGTTGTTGTAGGTTTCTACACTTTACTAGCGGTGCACCAAAATGAAAATTCCTGTACCGAAACTGAAAATTCAGGATGCACTTGGCCAAAACCCCAAATTGATGGTTTTTAAAAAATATATATAATTGTATTGTATTCAACTTTTTAATTTCATGAATATTAATTGTCGGCCATTATCGTCCCCTTTTGAAGCGGTGTTAAAAATCCTGCTTGGTGCATATTTGGTCAGCACCTCCCCATTCACTGAAAACGCAGCAAGAACACATCAAAAATGCATCTGTATTGTGTTTTTATTGCATTTTTTGAGTCGCATGATCTTTGAAAAACACACCATAAACTTAATAAGATCGCGAGAGTTTCGGCACCTTTTTTGCTTTTGGCACACCGCTGAAAGCCCTATTTTCGGCCGCCGAAATTTCGGAGCATCGCTATACTTTGCCTTTTGCATATTTTAATCAAGGCAAATATTGGAAGGAGCTGTAATTGTGGGCACAGCAACAAACTTTAATGGCTAAGTTCACCTTTGGAACAGGTTGCATGTTTTACCTGCATTTAGGGTGGAACATGTAACCTGTTCCAGCTCCTGCCTCTGATCCACCTAACCCCCTCACAGAGGGGGGGGGGGGGGCTGCTCACACGGATATGCCATTCATTCCCAGAGTCCTGTGAACGAATGAACTGCAACACCCTTTGGCCGTTGCGGCTGATGGCTTGTAGTTTGAAATGAATTGTAAGGGCACTGCTGAACTCTCCTTGTCCTTCATTGATTCTTCATGCAGTTGAGTAACTTCTTGCCTGTATCGGAGGTATGGGCAGACCGTTTTTTACTGGCTCCAGTGTAAAAAAAAATGCTAATTCTTTTTACTTGTATTTATTTTTATAAAAGGTGAATTTATACGTAAAGATTTGCTAAAATACCGCTGCTAACTTAATCTGCTTAGCATAAAAAAGGGTAAATTATTTGTTCTCTCTAGAATTAAACTTTTCTTCTTGACAGATGATGATGAGTCAGATGAAGAAACAGTAAAGAAATCCAACAAGTGCTCTTTAGTTTGGGAGGTGAGTAATAAAAAAAAGGGAACTGTGACCAGGTGCCTAGTGTATCATGCCTTCATCCCCATATGGAACACACACACAACCAATATTTGCCCATGGGACTTTAAATGAGGCACAAAATATCAATTTCTCCTTAGTTAATCGACGGACACAGCGCCTCCTTAATCTTGACCAGTGAGTTATATCGCCTCTGCAGGAGTAGGACTGGGCAGAACATAAAACATGGCTACGCCCCCATGAGCCCTCCTCAGTCCCTATATAACCCCCTCCCTGCTCCAGGTACTCAGTTTTTTTTCTGTCTAGTCAGGAGTAAGGACCTAGCTCCTTGCTGAGATCTTTTGGGTCCTAGCAATTTTTTATTTCTCCTACGTTCACTGACAGACGCAGCCCTTCATTGACAAGCGGGGTTATATGCACATCCTACCAGGAGTTGACTAGGCAAATAGAAAGAAAGCAAGCTGGTCCCTCCCAGGGGGCCGTCTTCTCTCTCCAATATAACCCCCCTGCTCTGCTTAGCATATCAGTTTTTTTTGCCTAGTGCAAGGAGTTAGACCTGGCTCCCTTATGGGACCTGCGGTTCATCTTTTTTGCTACCGCCTTTTTATTTTTTTCAAGCTATCTGATGAAGACTGCTATCAAGAAGCCGGCTGGGGCATAGGGGATAGCTAGAATCCTGCACTTTCTCCAGCGCGGCCGACCGATGCGAGTTAGCCTTGGCGGGGCCCACCGCATTGTGCCCCTTCTGTGCGGGCGGCCAGTGGGTGACCCCCCCCACTTGCGCCCGGTGACCGGACCTTTTTCCCGTCCAGCGGCCTGCAGCATCCCTCTCCGGCAGTGGGAGGAAGGTCTGCACCCGAGTGGCTATCCGCTACGCCCGTCGGACTGGTGAGTGTCGTCCCCCCCCAGGCCAGGGGCGTGGGGGGGGGGGGGGCTGGGCAATTTGTGCTGGAAGGTGGAGGGTGTTTTGCTTCGATCCGCCGCCATTTTCTTGGGTTTTCCCTCTAGTGCTGAGCGGCGGCCATTCTGGATGTCCCTGGAAAGAAAAACGTGTTGCTGCCGTTTGCTTCCTCTTTCATCCTGGGACAGCGTGGATGGCACAGGCGGTGCAGGCTCTGACTGGCGGTCACTAAGCACTCCTACTGGGACGCAGCGCTTGTGCGGCTACAAACAGCAAGTATAGCTGGGCTCTCCCTGGGGTGCTGGTAGCGGTGGGTGCAGTAGTCCTGGGGTCTCCCTGGTTGCTCTGTGGGGTGGCGGTGGGGCTGCATTTTGGGGGTTTCATGGCATTTTTTTCTGCCTGTCCGGTCCGGTGGTACGATGGCGGATGACCCTGCGGTTCCTTCTGAGGAGGAGTCAGCGGCAGCGCATCCTGCGCTGGGGACCCTGGTGTCCCTGGACCAGCTGAGAGCAGTATTTGGGGAATTCCTTCCCCGGGCGGGGCCGAGCATTAAGGGGGCCCCTAAAAAAGCATCCGCCTCCCCCTTTTTTTCTTCGGGGGGTAGAGCCTGAACCGGAAGTGGCCTTGGGGGTCACGGGGACCCCCGTGGAGCTCTCAGAGGGCGAGCTGGATCCCTCGGACGGCGAAGAAGACCAGGGGGCTTTGGTAGAGCTCGAGTAGGCACTGGTGGCCGCACTGATTACTGTTATCCGTGCGTCTTTGCGACTGGACCAAGCAGGGGAGTCGCAGGAGTCCGCATACGTTTGCGCGTCTGCTAGGCCACCCAGGTCCCCTAAGGCTTATCCTTATGATCCATTCTTTGACCACCTGGCCCATCAGGAATGACCGCGTCCGCAGAATTCCTTCACCCTACCCAAACGCTTCGTTATACGCTACCCCTTTGAGGATGGCTTTGTGAAGAAGTGGGCATCCCCCGCAGTGGACCCTCCGGTGGCTCGCCTGAACAAGGCAACGACCATACCCTTGGAGGGGTCTCCCTCGTTTAAGGACCCAGCTGATAGGCGGACGGTGGCGGTGTCCAAAGCACTTTTCCTGATGGCAGGGTCAGCCATGGCGGCGCAATCTCTGTCCAAGTGTACGACGGAGCTGCCGAAGGATGCTTGAGGCGCCGCAGAGAGCAGCCCATTTGTTTCAGGGTCTTCGGTACCTGTGTGATGCAGCTCTGGACCTGCTTCCCATGTTATCTAAAACGTCTGTTTTCGCAGTCATTATCAGACGGGTACTCTGGTTACGCTCGTGGTCGGGTGACCACACGTCTAAGAAGGGCCTTGTGGATCTTCCTTTTCAGGGTGGTCGGCTCTTTGGGGCGCAGTTGGATGAAATCATGGATTTCAGGGGAGGGAAGAGTGCTTTTCTTCCGGAGCCCAGGCGGCGGGAGTTCTGCCGCAAGCAGGATCCTACTTCTTCAGGTCAGAAGAGGTTTTTTCGTGCCTCCGGTGCAGCGGGCAGGGGGTCGAGGCCCGGCAAGTCTGCCGTGGGGACCGGTTGACGACCCTGGCAACGCAAGAGCGAAAAGACAGAGGCTAAGTCCTCAGCATGATGGGTTGCCCCCACCCGATTCTCGGGTGGGGGGCCGTCTTCTGGGGTTCACAGACAGGTGGACTGCCCGCATTTCTGACCGGTGTGTGCAGGAAGTGGTGTCCTCTGGGGGTAGAGTGCTGTATCTATCTATCTATCCTGTACCCGGACAGGTTTTTTCCATCGAACTTGAGACTCCCTCAGTGGCGTCGAGAGGCCCTCCTAAGGGCTGTTCAGGCACTCTCCGACCAGGGGGTGATCGTGCCAGTACCTCCGTTGAAAAGGTTCCACGGTTTTTATTCAAACCTATTTGTGGTCCCCAAAAAGGGGGTGGTCAGGCCAGTTCTGGACCTGAAGGCGCTAAACCACTTTGTGAAGGCGCGAAAATTCAGGATGGAATCTGTCCGGTCGTGGCCGCCCTGCACCAAGGGGACTTCATGGCATCCCTGGATATCAGGGACGCGTACCTCCACGTTCCCATTTGTCTCCGGCACCAGCGCTTCCTGCACTTTGCGGTGGGAGATCTTCATTACCGATTCGTGGCACTTCCCTTTGGTCTGGCCTTGGGTGTTCACCAAGCTGGTGCCTCCGGTGCTGGCGCTGTTGAGGCAGAGAGGCATTGCGGTGGTAGCATACCTCAGCGACCTGCTCCTGAGAGCGGAGTCTGCTTCGGCTCTGGAGGAGAATGTGGCTATCACCATGACCTCATTGAAGGACTTCGGCTGGCTGATCAATCTGCAGAAGTCGACAGTGACCCCATCCTGTCGCCTGGAATATCTGGGTCTGATTCTGGACACGGAGCAGGCGAAGGTGTTATTACCTCCGGCCAAATTACTGACACTGCAAGCAGTGGTGTGAACCCTGCTGTCACGCCAGTGGTCTTTCTTATGGTTCTGTATGCGGGTGTTAGGGCTTATGGTTTCAGCCTTCGAGGTGGTACCTTATGCCCAGAGTCACACTAGGCTCCTTCAGCGAGCGATTCTGTCACGGTGGGACAAGTCTCCGCTGGTCCTGGACCAGCTGATCAGATTGGATCATCAGACCAGAGGATCTTTGGCCTGGTGGCTTCGGGCCCCGGCTCTGACGTTGGGGGAAGTCCTTTCTCCCCCTGAATTGGTCGATAGTCACGACGGACGCCGGGGTATTGGGGGGGGGGGGGGTACTGCGGCAGCAGTCTGCTCAGGGCCGCTAGTCGGCGCAGAAATCCCGCCTTCCGATCAACGTGTTGGAGTTGAGGGCGATCATGCTCTGCCTCTCCCACTGGACGGTAAGCTTGCGTGGCCTCCCGGTTCGGGTTCAGTCGGACAACGCCACGGCGGTGGCGTATGTGGACCATCAGGGCGGAACGAGGAGCTCGGCGGCGGCTGCGGAAGCGGCTCTCATTCTGCGATGGGCAGAACTTCACGTGCTGGCAATCTCCGCCATTTACATTCCGGGTGTAGAGAACTGGCAGGCGGATTTTCTCAGTCTCCAGACGCTGGATCAGGAGTAATGGTCCCTACATCCAGAAGTGTTCCGCCAGATTTGCCACAAGTGGGGCACGCCAGATGTGGACCTCATGGCGTCTTGGTTCAATCACACGGTGGAAACCTTTGTGTGCAGGACAAGAGACGCGTTGGCGCCTTGGGGTCGGTATCGGCTCCTGTACGCCTTCCCTCCCATCAAGCTTCTACCGCGGCTACTGCGCAGGGTGTAAGCGGAGGGGATCCCGACAATCCTGGTGGCTCCGGATTGGCCTCGGCGTCCTTGGTATGCCGACGTGGTGCAAATGGTGGCAGATGTTCCCTGGCGTCTTCCGCTGCGCGAAGATCTGTTGTCCCTGCTTTACCCTCGCTGGCTTTGACGGCTTGGCTATTGAGTCCCACGTGTTGAGGGATAGGGGTGTCGCTGACTCCGTGATCCCTACCATGCTTAAAGCGCGCAAGTGTACTTCACGCAAGATTTATCATCGCACCTGGAAGGCCTATATTGCCTGGTGTGAGGTGAGGGGTTGGAACCCTCGCTCTTACGCTGTGTCCAGGGTCCTGGCTATTTTGCAGCAGGGCCTGGATAAAAAAATTGGCATTGAGTACTCTCAAGGGTCAGATTTCGGCTCTGGCGATTCTATTTCAGTGGCCTTTGGCGTCACATTCGTTGTACATTTGTACAGGGTGTGCGCCATGTGGCTCCTCAGGTACGGTCGCCTTTGGCGCCGTGGGATTTGAATTTGGTGCTTTCTGTACTGCAGAAACCGCCATATGAGAAGATCAGGGATATTCCCCTACAATTGCTGTCGCAGAAAGTGGCTTTCTTGGTGGCCATCACATCCGCTAGGCAGGTGTCTGAGTTGGCAGCGTTGTCCTGCAAGTCTCCTTACTTAGACCTTTATAAGGACAAGGCAGTCTTGCGCCCTTCTCCTTCGTTTCTACCGAAGGTGGTCTCTTCTTTTCACATTAATGAAGATATTGTTCTTCCTTCATTATGTCCGCACCCGTCGCATCCTAAGGAATTTGAGTTACATTCCTTGGATGTCGTGAGGGCTTTGCGGGTGTACTTGGCGACTACAGCCTCCTTTCGGAAGTCTGATGCGTTGTTTGTGCTGATGGATGGTCCACGCAAAGGACTGGCGGCCTCGTCGGCTACTGTTTCCTGTTGGACCAGACAGGCCATGACCCATGCGTATACTGTCCGGGGCAAAGTACCCCCTTTTCCAGTCACGGCTCATTCCACCAGGGCAGTTAGCACTTCCTGGGCTTTCAGACACCAGGCTTCGGTGTCACAGGTGTGCAAGGCAGCTACTTGGGCCTCGGTGCACACGTTTACTAAGTTTTACAAAGTTGATGTGTCAGCATCTGCGGATACTGCTTTTGGCCATAAAGTTTTACAGGCAGCAGTGTAGGTGCGGCTGGCGCCTCCTGAGAGGATTCTGTTGGGTACAGTTGTTGTTTACCCACCCCTCTTGACTGACACAGCTTTGGGACATCCCCACTTGTCAATGAAGGGCTACGTCTGTCAGTGAACATGGGAGAAAAAGGGATTTTATTAAAAACTTACCGTAAAATCCTTTTCTTTGAGTTCACTGACAGACGCAGCACCCACCCCTCTGTGTTGCGTTTGTGCGGCTTGTTACCAACTGATATGCTAAGCAGAGCAGGGGGGTTATATGGGAGAGAGAGGACGGCCCCCTGGGAGGGGTCAGCTTGCTTTCTTTCTATTTGCCTAGTCAACTCCTGGTAGGATGTGCATATAACCCCACTTGTCAATGAAGGCTGTGTCTGTCAGTGAACACAGAGAAAAGGATTTTACGGTAAGTTTTAATAAAATCCCTTTTTTTATTCCTTCCATGCATCTCTTGGGAGAGCTACAATCAACTGCCGGGCTGGGCGACGGGCTGAATAAACTAGATCCAGTGGTCTTCCCAGTCCAGCCAGCGACCTAGCGCATGCAGACCGCAGCTACGCGCTATGTCAGTTGCAATGTAGCCTCAACGGACGGAGGTTGGCCCCTGAGTTTAACGTCTCGCAGGGTGGCATACTTACCAGGCTTTGGTCCGAGTCGCAGCATCCCCTGGCCAACAGCCCCCCCACTTCAGGGGTGAGGGTCCTGTCTAGAGCAATACCCGCAGCTGTGGAAGGGGTAAGTACAGTTCCCCCTCCTGTGCGCGGGTGGTATGGACGCAGGTACTCTCCAGGGATGGTCCGATCTGCCTGCAGGATCCCTACTACCATCCTAAATTCCCTCAGTTGAGCTGGACTCCCCTTCCCCCCCCCCCCCCCCCATGAACTAGTGGGGTCCCAGGACAGGCGGTAGACACCCTGGGGGGTCTCCCTCTTCATTCCCCCTCCTATATAAGGGGTCCTTAGTGGTAGCATCCTCTAGGTGTTCATCCTGCCTAGTTGGGTACAGTACCTTTTTGTGGGTCCCCTTGCAGAGAGAGAAACAAAGAGGATCCTGGCAGCATGCTTCAGCATGTCAAACGACCCTTAGTGCCAACAGATCTTTTGTACTGCAGGGTCTTCCCTTTTCCTTTATGGTGCCTCAGGTTCACATCTCCCCCACTGACCCCCTCATGGAGGGGGCAGGTCCCTCAGAACCCCAGCTTCCCATGGCTGTGCTGACGGCGGTCCTAGAGTCATTTGTATCCCGGGTGGAAGTAGCGTGTGGGCAAGGGCCCAAGAGGAAGCATCCCCCGCCTTCCCCTACTCAGTCTCTCATCCAATTCTGAGCCTGATGCCGCTGGGAACGTGGTCCTAACCCTTTCGATAGTGAGGATGAATCCCCCACGGTCACAGCAGCAAGTGAAAAAGTGCTGGTAGACGCACTACTTATTACGGTGCGTGAGACTTTAAAATGGAGGATGCGGCTGGTGTGGCTTGGTATGCATAAATCACCTCGTACACCAAATGTATTTCCTTATCTGCCTTATTTTGATAGGTTTGCCTATAAAGAATGGGAACAACTAAAGTCACCATTTGTGGTCTCCAAACATTTTGCAGTACGTTACCCCTTTGAGGGATCACTTATAAAAAAGTGGACCAGTCCACCAGTGGTTGACCCTCCTGTTTCCAGGTTGAATAAAGCAACCATGATTCCAGTAGAGGATTCCCTGTCCTTTAAAGATCCGGCCGATAGGAAAGCGGAGTCTGTGCCGCGTAGCATGTTCACTATGGTAGGTTCAGCAATGCGACCATTCCTAGCTTCGCTGCTGGTGTCTCGGACACTGACTGTATGGGCCAAGCTTTTGCGCCAAGGTCTGGAGAATGAGCAGGTTCTTGCTGCTTATGTTGATCTTGTGGACCAGTTGGTCCAAGGACTGTAGTTTGTATGTTATGCATCTTTGGATGCGACTCCACTGCTGTCAAAACTTTCTGTTTCAGCGGTAGTGTTTAGACGTGTGCTGTGGCTTAAGAACTGGTCAGCAGACCAAGCCTCTAAGAAAGTGCTCATTGATCTGCCCTTTAAAGACGATTGCCTGTTTGGGGCTACCCTGGATGACATCAAGGGTGTCACGAAGGGAAGAGTAATTTCCTGCCACAGTCTAAGAAAGGGAAGGAGCCCCATAAACGTGGGCCTTCTCAGCCCATAAGAAATTATTTCGGGCCCCCCGGAACTGCAGATAAGGGAAGAGGATCTTTCAAGTCTTCCTCTGGGGGTTCCAAGCAATCTTGGTCTGGTAAGCCTAGAGCGGGCTTCCCCAGTCCCGCAGATAAGACCCCTTCAACATGAAGGTCTGCCCTCACCCATTACTGGGGTGGGGGGACATCTTCACTGGCTTCTGACCTTGTGAACCTCCTTCATGAGCGTCAAGGGGATCCACAAGGTAATTATTTTGGGGGTTCCCAGAAAGTGGGGCAAGGCTTGTCCATTTCAGGTTGTTTAGTTCCTGAATCTCCTTGTGCCAATATAAATCCTACAAAGGTTCAGGTGACGTCCGGATTACCTAAGGTCCCCCCTCTCCCTGTCCAGGGAATTGGATTACCTAGGTCCAATTTGCATTCTGACCAGGGGTGTCCTTCGTCTGGACATACTTCAGGAATCACAGGCAGTGTTTCACTGGCTGCTGTCTCACAGACAACTTTCTCTTCCCACTTGCATACAGGTTCTGGGTCAGGTGGTATCCACCCTCAAGACAGTTCTGCTTGTGCAGACCTTAATGCAGCTCCTTCAGCAGGTTTGGCTCCACAGGAGGGTATCGAGGTTCGTGGCGAGGTCACGGATGCCTCTGGTAGACACTGCAGTCGTCGTCGTGCCACTGCAGGGTTAACACCTTCCTCCTCTTCCGCTGTGCCTGCAAAGGATCGAAGGCAAAAGTATTCTGATCATTCTGGTGGCCGTAAACGTCTTAGGGGCTGCGCCTCAGAGAGGACCAGTTGTCTCAAGGGCCGGGCTTCCATCCTGCTGTACAGTAGCTGGTTTTAATGGCTTAGCTGTTGAAAGCCAGGTACTGAAGGATAAAGGTTTGTCTGGATCGGTGATCCCTACTATGTTGAAGGCGAGAAAGTCGACTTCTAGCAAGATATACCATCATACATGGAAAGCATACATTTCTTGGTGTGAGTCAATTGGCGCTCATCCGCGCTCCTTTTCTATAGCTCGGATCTTGTCCTTTCTTCGACGGGTTGTTGAGAAAAAATTGGCCTTGAGTACCATCAAGGGCCAGGTGTCTGCCTTGGCAATCTTCTTTCAGAGACCCCTAGCCACTCACTCTTTAGTTCGTACCTTCATTCAAGGAGTCCGGCATGTGGCTCTGCCTGTGTGGTCTCTTTTGCTGCCATGGGATTTGAACTTGGTACTCTGTTCTCCAGAAACCTCCATTCTAGAATATTCAGGAGATTCCCTTGCCTACATTGTCCCAGAAGGTGGCATTCTTGGTGGCTATTACATCTGCCTGTAGGGTGTCAGAGTTGGCGGCATTATCTTGTCGTACTCCCTATTTAGTGGTCCAAAGGAGCAAGGTTGTTCTTCGTCCCTGTCCATCGTTCCTACCTAAAGTGGTCTAGGGCTTCCATTTGAATGAGGACATTGTGCTGCCATCCTTGTGTCCCAAGCCGGCTCATTCCAAGGAATTTGCTTTGCATACCTTGGATGTGCTTTGTGTGATTCAGGTGTATCTGGTAGCCACAGAGGTCAGAAGGTCAGACTCGCTTTTTGTGATTACACAAGGACTAAGGAAAGGGCTGGCCGCATCTTCAGCTACCATCTCCAGATGGATCAGACAAACGGTGACTGTCGGTGACTCAGGCCTATTCTATTAAGGGTCAAGTTCCTCCGTTCCATGTCACGGCACATTCTACTCGGACACTAGTACTTCTTGGGCCTTCCGTCATCTCAATATCACAGGTGTGCAAGGCAGCCACTTAGTCGTCGGTGCATACTTTCACCAAATTCTACAAGTAG
This sequence comes from Glandirana rugosa, assembly GCA_018402905.1. Lineage (NCBI taxonomy): Eukaryota > Metazoa > Chordata > Amphibia > Anura > Ranidae > Glandirana > Glandirana rugosa. Next base: position 732,175 of record BLSH010406764.1, read on the forward strand.
ATATTCTTGCATCAGCAGATGCTTCTTTTGGCCGCAAAATTTTGCAGGCTGCTGTTTAAGAGGGGCTGTTTTTCGTTCAAAATTTTTATTTTTTCAGATGGGGTTCCTGTGACCTGGTTAAGGCTCTTGTGTCCTGGTTAGGGCTCTTGTGGTTAGCTTTGGGTTATTTTCCCCACCCGTCATTTTGTTTTGGTACTGCTTTGGGACGTCCCACTGGTGAAGATTAAGGAGGCGCTGTGTCTGTCGATGAACTAAGGAGAAAATGGGATTTTTGTACTCACAGTAAAATCATTTTCTCCGAGTTCATCGACGGACACAGCACCCACCCCTCTATGGAGTTTTAATACTTCTAATACTGCTTGCTACTAAACTGAGTACCCGAGCAGGGAGATAGGGACTGAGGAGGGCCCATGGGGCGTAGCCAAGTTTTATGTTCTGCCTAGTCCTACTCCTGCAGAGGCGATAAAACCCACTGATCGAGATTAAGGAGGCGCTGTGTCCATCTATGAACTCGGAGAATTGGATTTTATGAGGAGTACAAAAATCCCATTTTATTGTACAGAGGCTGGACACACAAATGTATGAAGTACACATAAAAATGTTTGGCATATCAAGCCAATGAGTTTCACACAATATACCCTGTACATCAAGCTGGTATCTTTTCAAATACATGCGTTACATAACCAAGATGATTGCATATGAGAGAGGAATGCATCTTGTAATTCAACACATTTCGTGAATACTTTCACTTCTTCAGGAGTAGATGATTCCAACAACAGAACCCTATAAAACCAGTTTGGAACTTGATAAAACGTAGCTTCTCCAAATAGTGACCACTGCTCAGTGTCTGACATGGAAGTAGTGGAAGGGGACAAAGACACCCAATGGGAAAACTAATGAGGTGGCACAAGAGAGATCTGGGCTGTGGTAAAAAAAAATGATATGAGTGATGATTCTCTTTGAGAATCCCTCACCTCTGCAAGCACTAGGTTGGCTGGTTTTTGGTATAAATTTTTTTTCCACAGCCATGATCTCTCTTGTGCCACCTCATTAGTTTTCCCATTGGGTGTCTTGGTCCCGTTCCACTACTTCTGTGTCAGACACTGAACACTGGATACTATTTGGATAGGCTACGTTTTATCAAGTTCCAAGCTGGTTTTATAGGGCTCTGTTAAGCATGTGTTTGAAAATATACCATTTTGGTTGGTAAGTGAGCTTGGTTTTTTTTCCTTGGTTGTTTATCATTTGCTGCCCTCCAATGCTTCTTGCTATATAGACCAGTTTTAGATGGAGGCAGCGGCTTACTTTTTGCATGCTTGATTTTGGTCAGGTAAACACACTGACACCTTTGCAGCTGTTGTGCTATGTGCTGGGTGTCTAGTGTGTCCCCTGTATCTTTGAGGAGGGTTGGGCCCCCTCCAGCCCATCTGCCTTCATCTATCTCATCAGAATGCATGTGCTTCCACTGTGGAATCTCTCATAAGTCAGAGATAGGGACTAGAGGCCACAGGGAACCTTGCCAGGGCCCTCTAGCTTACGCATGCATTTACAAATCTGTGTAACCAATCCCCTGCTTTTAACGCATACTGTTAGACAGGTCAGTTTGGCTGTTTTCAAGCTGGTTGGTAAGTGAGGTTGGTTTTTTCCTTGGTTGTTTGTTGTAAAAATGATTGTAGCTTCTGCTCATATTACGTCTGTCGCATCAGATTAGCAGTCAGTGAGAAAAGGGCTGGATTGCACTGATTCTCAGCGAGAAAAATGCCTGTTACATTGATGGTGGTTTTTGCCTTGATGGGCTCAGGCGTGTTTGAAGACCCACATGCCTGATCTCGCCAGGAAGCGGACACTGCACATGGCTAATTACAGGCAGTGAGACATTTCCTGATCTGTGCAGCTGCTGATCGGGAAATGTCTCACTGCCTGTGATTAGCCGTGTGCAGTGTCAGCTTCCTGGTGGGGATCAGGCACATGGGATTTCAAACACGCCCGAGCCCATCTCTAGTCACGGGGTAGAATATTCCCCTTACAGGCAATGAACATGTTCAATGGTGTCATTACTTACCTGAGAAACAAGAGGAAAAGCTCCAATGGCCTCCTTTCCAAAGCAGAGTGTACATATTCCATGCAGACCAGATAGTGCCTTTGTTGCAGTTGGAAAAGGGCGTTTACATTTGCTTCGGCTTCAACATTCATTAAAGCTCATACAGCTACAACAAGCTTTTATGATGTGTTTTTGAGGCTTCGGCAGTGCTTCAGTGAGGCTTTAGGGCTCGTTTACACTTGCTGCAGAACAGGGTGTCAGACAAACGTTGCTAAAGCTCCCTTATCGCCAATCAAAGCTCATGTCCCTAAATAAAATGGTTAGCTTACAGCCCTGTTTATACCTTGCGTTGGCTTGGCTGCACTTCAGCTTTGCGTCAAAAATTATACCCCATGTAGCTTTAGCCAGGCTTCAAAGCCTCTCCAACACCTTCATAGAAGTCTGACAAAGCTCGCTTGAAGCACCTGCGGCTTTTCAGAGGCTGTAATTCAGCTTTAGCTTTGCTTTGTTTTGGAGAAATTGCAGGTGCGAGATATCATCAAACACACAGGGCATCGGCCAAGCTTCAACAAGGCTTTAAAAGTGCATCACTGAAGCCTCACTGCAGCCTGTTCAAAGCACCGCCGAAGCCTCAAAAACACATCATAAAAGCTTGTAGAAGCTGTATGGGCTTTAATGAGCGTTAAAGCCGCAGCAAGTGTAAACGAGCCCTTAGATGTACTTTTGAAGCATTGTTGAAGCTTGGTAAACACCCTTTGTGTTTGTTGATATCTCACACCTACAATTTCTCCAAAACAAAGCGATGCTAAAGCTGAATTACAGCCTCTGAAAAGCCGCAGGTGCTTCAAACAAGCTTTGTCATAGACTTCTATGGAGGCGATGGAGAGGCTTTTGAAGCCTGGCTAACGCTACATGGGGTATAATTTTTGAAGCGAAGCTGAAGCAAAGAAAAGCCAACGCAAGGTGTAAACAGGACTGGAAGCCAACCATTTTATTTAGTGACATGGGCTTTGACTGGTGTTAAGGGAGATTTAACAACGCCTGTCTGACGCCCTGTTTTGAAGCAAGTGTAAACGAGCCCTTAGGAAGCTCGCTGGAAAAAAGTACGTAAAAACTGTACAGGTCTGCATTTTAAAAAAAAAATGGCTTTAATTTTTTATCTTTCTGTTGTATTAACCTATTTGATTCTTTTTTTTGCTCTATTTTTAATTCACAAGCTATTTTAAAGGATTGGTCTACCCAAAACTTATTTAAAAGTTTTAGGTCCTATTCCCACTGACAGACCAGTCGGGTCCTCCTGTCAGTTTTTCAGGCGGACCCGATCGGACCATCCATTGCTCTCTATGGAGTGGCGGATGTCAATGGACATGTGTCCTTTTGACATCGGGTCCAATCCTGTCCGTTAAAAACCGATGGATGGGGATCCGTTCCCCATCCGTCTGCCGTCTCGGTTCAGATGACACACGAATGGAAATGGACTGGTGGTCCGTTTCCATCTGACAGCCCCTAGAGGACATTGAGCTGTGTCTGTCTCTGCATCAGCGGAGAGATCCCCTGCTGAGTGGGAAAACTCCACCAGTGTGAAAGGGGCCTTATAGGTGAAGTTTGGTGGGTTGAATTGTTTACCGACTTCTTGATTGAATCATTGGACTACAGAGTAGATTTTCTACCAGATGTTTTGACCTAGGCGTTATGTACACAGGCCTTTGAAAATAAGCAGCATTTTTTTCTGCCAACGTTGGCAGAAAAACGCCTCTAATGTTACAGTATGTATTTGTGTTTATGCGCATATGGCGTTTGAGCGCAAATGCATTCTATTGGCCAGTATAATAAGTGGTTGTAAACCTCAGACAAATGAACAAAGCATATCTCTCTATAGCAGGGATATGCAATTAGCGGACCTCCAGCTGTTGCAGAACTACAAGTCCCATGAGGCATAGCAAGACTCTGACATCCACAAGCATGACACGCAGAGGCATGATGGGACTTGTAGTTTTGCAACATCTGGAGGTCTGCTAATTACTTATCCCTGCTCTATAATGTGTACACATCTCAGTAAGGAGCACTAAGCTCCCTTTCACGCTCTTTGTCATATGATTTGACAGTTCCAAGTCGCACTCTATTGTCTGCATTGAAATCGTTCAAATCGATGGAACTTCAACTTTGTGGTGCCGCACCAATTTGAAAAAAAGGTTCCTGCGCTTCGTTTTGCAAAGTTTTTGCATGAAGTCGCACAGATCTCTGGCACGTTGCACCTGAAATTACACTGTGGCTGTGGCTTTGAAATCAAGTGAAGTAGCAAGATTTCAGTGCCGCATTCAGAGTGAACCAGGACCAAGCATCATTTCTGTCTGCTGCTTCATTCCTCTATCAGCATGAGCCTCTTCTGACAAGTTTTCCCCACAACAAGAGAAAAAGGGTGACAGGAGGGGTCTCCAGCTGATTGACTACCTCGGCTCTGTTCCTGTGTGCTGTGTGAAAGGGCAGATGTCTGTTTCTTCCGATCAGCTCTCAGAACTCTCCTCACTGAGCTCTGCAGAGTAACTTCAACTCTCCGCCCCCCTTTTTTTCTTGACCGCTCAGACAAGCTTTCCAAATTCTGCACTTTCAATGGATGTAGACTGCAGATAAACAGCTACAACTTAAGTAGGAAGATTTGTTTCATCTCTGTGTATCACCCGAGTTCAGTCACTTCACTGGGTATATGGATGGGTTTAAAACCACTTTCATTTATTCTTGCCATTGGAATACATTTAAGTTCATATGTGCGCATATAGACCTGTTTCCTCACGATTTCTCTCTTCAAGAGCTCCTTTTAGAACTCGCCTTTGGTGGGGTTTATTTTCTTCCTGTAAACGCTTCTTTTCAAATACACATGTAAACACCTGTGTGTGCATGGTCACATAAGCTAACATAGAGTACTTTTACAGGTATAACAAAAATACATAAAAACACTGAAATCCTGTAGTGGGGTTTTATTTTTTTTTTATTTTTTTAGCCCCGTGTGCATGAGGCCTTACTAACCAGCATTTAGGGGTCTTGGACTCATTCAATATAAAGAATGAGTAAATGCAATGAGTGAAATAGAAAGAGAGACCATCAGAATGGTTGGAAGAAGTGGGTGGAGCTGGGAACTCCGGTACAAAAATCTGACCATCAGGGAAATGCAAGTGATGAATGCTTTTTATGCTACAGATGATCAGATCTTGGTGGACTGATCCTCTAGATCTGCATTCTAGGCAGAGATAACACACTAAATCATGCAGCTCTGTAATTGTTAAAGTGGTTGTAAACCTTCACATATGCCCAGTGAGTGACCGGCCTCAGGTGATACACAGAGATGAAACAAATCCTCCTACGTAAGTTGTACCTGTTTATCTTTAGTCTCTAGCTTGTCTGAAAGTAAAACATGTCAGAAAAAAGGGGGCAGGGAGCTGAAGTTACACTCTGCAGCGCTCAGAGAAGAGCTTTGAGAGCTGATTGGAGGGAAGAGACCTCGTCCCCTTCTTTCACACAGCAACAGAGCTGAGGCTTGTCAATCAGCTGCAAATCCCTCCCCATGTCACCATTTTTCTCTTGGTGTCAGGAAAACTTCTCCAAAGTGGTTCATGCTCATAGCAAAGGAATGAAGTAGCAGACAGAAATATTACACTTAGTGCTCTTATTTGAGACTAGTGCACACTATAGAGGGATATGCTTTGTTCATATTTCATGTCTGAGGTTTACAACCACTTTATTAAATCTTTGAAGTTAATGTCCATGTGTCCTGTCACTTTAAATAGTTTGTTTGGACCAAGCTGGTCCAAACAAACAATTTGCTTCAATAAGTGATGCAGTGTCTATGTACTTCATGTAACTTCAGCTACATACAGTACACAGTGTTAGGTTCCATATGTGAGACAGACTTCTTGTTTCACACCCAGAACAAAACAGTCTGTCTGAGCAGCGCTCAGCCATTCATAGGCAGATTTGTAATCTGGGAATGAATACAAAGCTTCCTCTAATTGGCCAAGTCTGAGTGCGATGTCATCAGCCCGCCCCTCCCTCTCAGCCAATCAGAGGAAGCTTTGGATTCATTCCCAGATTACAAAGCTGCCTATTAATGGCTTAGTGGTGCTCTGTTCCGGATGTGTGACGGAAAGTCTGAGACATTGCAGCACTTAGTAAAGCAAATCGTTTGTTTGGACCAGCTTCGTCCAAACTATTTAAAGGGACATGAAACATGGGCATCTGCTTTAAATGTATTTCGAAGGGCAAGCGCCTGAAGTCCACTTGGTATCAGCCCCTTGCTGTCCCTTTACAGCAGGGCTGGCATGTGAGAGGAAACCGCATAAAAAGCCAATCTTTTTGTGCTATCAAGACACCTGCTGATGGTAGGGGAGAGCAGAGTGACATTGTCCAATCACCGGCCGGGGACAGGTGAAGGATGCTCTGGGCAAAGAAGTGGGTTGAACAAGGCTGACCATCAAAGATCATCTAGCACAGTGTTTCTCAACTCCAGTCCTCAAGGCACCCCAACGGGTCATATTTTCAGGATTTCCCTCTGATGAAACGGCTGTGGTAATTACTAAGGCAGTGCAACTGATCAAATCACCTGTGCAAAATAATGGACAGCCTGAAAACATGACCTATTGGAGTGCCTTGAGGACTGGAATTGAGAAACCCTGATCTAGTGGCAGAAAAAAAGTGCTGATGGGGAAATCTTTTTTTTATTGTTTGAATATCAAAAGCTATGTGTGTTTTTTTTTTTTTTTTTCCTTTTTTTTTTTTGTCCGGTGTTCTGCTTTAAATACAGTTCTTAACTACTTCCTGATTTCCAGGGAACAGCCAAAGACCGCAGCTTCGGAGATATCAAATTTAAACAGTGCCCCACAGAGAACATGGCCCGGGAACATTTTAAGAAGCACGGAGCTGAACACTACTGGGACCTGGCACTGAGTCAGTCAGTACTGGAGACCGCGGACTGATCTCTCTTGGCTCTGCACTTCCCGCTACTGAAATGTAACCTCGAACTTTGGGCACCTACAGATCCCCTGAACTCCTGAGCTGTGTGTATTTACAACACCGGACTCCAACCATTACCCACATCTTCCGAATAACCACAAACTCGCCTCTTTATATAAAGTCCTGCTGCGGAATGGATGTTAACCCCACAACTGCTTGATTTGTCCGAAACTCTCTACATTTTGAGGCTTTTCTAGTGACAAACGTGGTTAATGGATCTCCAAGCAAAACAACCTACCTTGAAAACATTTGTTTCACCTTTATATTAAAAAGAAAAAAAACCTCCACTGTAATTGTTCCTTAGATAACTATAGGAAATGAGCCTCTGTGTTGCCCACAGCAGCCAATCAGATGTTGGCTTGAAATTGAATGCCAGCATCAGGCTGGTGTGGGTAGAACAGGTTCTCTTTCCTTTAATTCTTATACATCAGGCCTGATCGGTCCACAGTCTTCCTATGTAAGAGCAAATGGGTTACTCCACTCGAGTTAAAATTTAAAAGGTCAACTGTTGCAAAATGTAGCCTTTTTTTTTTTTCCCTGAGGCATCATCCATTCATAATCAGCAGTTAGTTTTTTTTGTATTGATTTTTACATTTATCAGAAAATTGTATTTACAGCTCCTCTTTCATGCAATGATACACAGATGTTTATACACCCTGGATCAAGCTATGGTATAATTGCAGTGCCTCTTTTTTGTTTTATTGGTCCCGCTTACCTGCTACCTAATGGCATGTTCCTACTGAAACACTCAGCAGATGGCAGTAAGCCGTTGTGCACTTTAGCTAAAGTGCTTTGCAGACACCATCTTTACCATCTTTAGCGGTAGTAAACCCATGCATTTAACAGGTTAAAAACCAGTCACATTTCCGGCATGTGCCGGAAATGTAACACTGCCATTGGTTGTGCTCTAAACCATACTGTCAAACCATCCAATGGCTGGTGTCATAGTTAATCACATGTGCAGCATCATGGCAGTTGTAGATTAAACAGAGGCCAAGATGGCAGCTTCCTTGGCTGAAAATGATAGGAGGGTTTACTACCACTCTAAAGAGGAACTTCACCCAAAAGGGGTTAGTTCTGCTTGTTTGCATCCACCCCTCCACTGCCACATTTGGCACCGTTTGGAGGGGCGGGGTCCCTGCCCCCACTTCCAGTCAGATAGCTGTGGCGAGCTGAGCGAAGGTCCAGCCCCCTCTCCTCCCTGAAGCCCCCCCCCCCCCCGGCATTGACCATTCACAAATGAGTAGTAAGAAACCGGTTCTGAAGCCGCAATGCTTCACTGCTGGTTTCCCTTACATAATATGCCGGTGCCCGCACCTGAAGCTGATTGAGGAATTGGCTTGGGTGAGGACATAGCTGGATCCCTGGACAGATAAGTGTCCTTTTATTGAAAGTCAGCAGCTACAGTATTTGTAGCAGTTGACTTTTAATTTTTTGGGGGTATACTGGAGCTCCTCTTTAATTTCTATCTCTGCACTTGGCCTACAGGTAGAACCCTTTCTGGCATCTATAGCAACAAGCAAGTGAGCCAGCAACCCCATCCACCTGTATTTGGGTTTCCAGTTCTGTTCGAGCTCCAAGCCACCCTATTGGACCTTGCACTAGTAGGCAAGATCTGCTTATTACACAGTACCCACTCTCCTTATCTAAAATCACCAATTGATGCTTTAAAAATAAAAACACCTGTGAAAAGAAAATACTTGCTTTACCCCTGCTATCTGCACTGTAGAGGGCAAAGTCATGATCCTTTTACTTCTATTGTAGCATTTTGGGGCTCATTCAGGTGAACCCACCTCAGAGCTGCTTGCTGTCAACGCCTTGAAGTGGATGCAGATGCAGCGGCTGTACAGACAGTCACAGTGCGTTTGGAACCATGCACCCGCTCTTGCTCTTATGTCATGTTTACACATGCCTGTGTCTGCATCCACTTCTATGGACTGCCTGCATGTAGCTCCGAGGTGAATTCATATGCATCAGGCGGTGACTCAGAGCATGGGATGGGCCTGATCGCCTGTCTGAGCCCTTATACTTTCATTTCGCCCCCTCTCCTTTTGCCAGTATTGAGTAGATACCTGTAAAAGCTCTAAAATGGTCCTAGTCAGAGCTTACACAGAGCTGAGAACACTCTCCCTGTACCATGTAATGGCATAGGTGCCTCAAAGGCCAATTAACAAGTACCAGGAAACAGAGTGATTCACGTGATCCATTATACCACACAAGTACTTTTCTGCCCCATTGCCATCCCTTTATAATTATTCTTAGTACTAAAGTAGAAGATATGCCGTTTTTTTTTAATAAATACATTTGGTTATGAATGGATCATTGTGCTGCAGGAGTAAAAAAAAAAGCGATTTGTCCTCTAAATGACCTGAAGGGCACTTCTTCACCTCCACCCTCGGAAGGTCACATATTTAAGAACTGAAATTGGAAGATTCTGTAATAAGGAACTGAAACTTGTGAAATAACTCTTTTGGCTTCATTAAAATAGGAACATATTTTTGTTGTTATGAGCAGAGTTGTGCTTAAAGAGCCTACTTGAACCCAGTTAAAATGTTTGCTGTATAGCAGTCAGACTGCGTATGCAGTAATAACTTTACCACTTTTTTTTAAATCCGCTCTGGCAAAGGTTATAATACCTTGTGGTGGTGGCAGCACTAGAAGAGTCAGACTGTGGCTATCGCGCACACAAAGCAGTGGCCCAGCTCTCCGGTGGTCTGGCAAGTCTCCAACAATGCTACTCCAGGATTGAGATCGCTGATTAGAGCATTGTTTAGAGGGGTGTGTTGGACTGCTGGAGAGATGGACCGCTGCCTATATGGGAGCCAAGGTCTAACTCTCCTAGTGCTGTCAGCACACAGTATTTTAACCCTTGTCACAGCGAGTTATAATTGTCACTGCAATGCAGCCTAGTTAAGAAGGTTGATTTGGACTTGAACTTTTATTCAGCAGACTAAACCAACCTAGGATTATTATTTTTTCTGGAAGAAAAGAGATCGGTTTTCAAATAAGGCTTGTTTTATTTCTATTTTTTTTTTTTTTTTTTTTTTCCTGGTCTTTTTTTTTTCTTTTGGAAAACACAAGCCTTATTTGCCATACTTGAAGTTACCTGTATTGTTTCATAGAAACGTAATTAAAAAAAAAAAAAAAAAAAATCAACGTGTGTGAATGGTCTTTGTAAGATTTCTTAAAACTGTGATATTTGGCTGTTCAGTTAAATATGAAATTGTATCTCTACTTATTTTAAATTAAAGCGGTAGTAAACCGCAGTTGTTGGGGGAAAATGTGCTAGTATGCCGGGTATACACTGTATGCCAGACCTTTAGAGCGCATGCGCCAGGAATGTTACTGGCTGTATGCACTCTGAATATCTCCTAAACTTGCATATTCACAGTACTAATAGGTAAGCCTTACTATAGGTTTGCCTGTAGGTACAAGTGGTAGAACTGAGTTTACTACCCAATTTAAGGATGACTACTTTTGAGGGGGAAAAAAGTGCATTTCTCTTTCGTTCGTCGACAGGCACAGCGATTCTTAGGACTAAGTGGGTTATACTGCCCTCTTAAGGAGTTTACTAGGCAGAACAGGCAATTCTAACAGCAACAGACACAGCCCCTCCCAGGGGGCAGTCCCCACTGGCAGATAACCCCACACCCAGCTGCTGCTAGCTCAGTCTTCTCTGCCTAGTGCAAGGAGTTAGACCTAGGCTCCCTGTTGGGATCTGTGGTACCTCTCTGGTCCACTTCGGCTGTCCTGGGACAGCCGCACAGATGAAGACTACAATCAAGCAGCCGTGCTGGGTGACAGGCTGGTTCTTGGATCCAGGTAGTCTCCCCAGCCGGCCATCACGAGTTAGACCGGATGCTTCACGCTGGGTCGACCGTGACAAGCTCCGACCGGTCGGCGGGGTGGCCCTGCGGGTTAAACGCCCTGCCATCGCACGCTGTGCATCCAGGGCCGACAGTTCCCTCCGGCCTAGCCGGGAGAGTGTAAGCTGTCTCGGGTGGGATCCCCCGCACCACCTGACTAGATGGGGTAAGTACACCCCCCTCCCCTTCGGGGGGCGCAGCTGGCGTGTTCCCCCCCCCCCCCATCCAGGATGAGCGTAGAGGGTGGTCTCCCCCTCCTAGCTCGTGCCCCTCCCCCACCCCTGCGGTACTCTGCTGTTGCACTTCCCTCCCCCTCACTGGGGCTCCAGGGCGTAATGGGAGTATGGGCCCTAGCTTGTCCCCCTCCTCACCTCCTGCCCCACTTCCTCTTGTGTCGGAGGCCATTTTGCTGGCGACCGGCCGCCCTTTTCTTGTAGCCGGCCGCATTTACAGGCAGGGGATCGTTCGGCGGCCATTTTGGTGTAGCCGCGGTGCTGTTGCAAAAGGTTTCGGCCTCTAGTGCATCGGCGGCCATTTCTCCTATCGTTCACTGACAGACGCAGCTTATGACGTGTGGGGTTTCTGCTTGTCCCACTAGGAGTTAACTAGGCAGGAAAAAGAAACAGCTGGCCCCTCCCATGGGGGCCGTCCTCTTCCTACATAAACCCCCTCATAGCATAGCTCTTCAGTTTTTATGCCTAGTTTGCAAGGAGTTGACTTGGCTTCCCTTTAGGGGAATTTGTGGTCCTCTTTGTGACCATTTTTTATTTTAATTTTTCCTTTTCTTTTTATTTGACTTCTATCAAGACATTGATCTGCTATCAAGAAGCCGGTCGGGGCATAGAGGGTCCACGGGCTCTACTTTCCCCGACCGATGCGAGCCAGTGCGGACGTATGGGGACCTGCCGCATCGTGCCCGTTCCGTTCGGGCGGCCTGGGGTGACCCCTCCCTTGCGCCCAGCCCCGGATGCGATTCGGGAATGGTGATTTTCTGGCCTGCAGCATACCACCCAAGAAAGGGCGGAAGGTCTGCGACTGGATGGCTACCCACGGCACTCGTCGGAGTGGTGAGTGAGAGTTCCTGCCTTCCCCCCCCCCTTTTTAGGGGCGGAAAGGGGGACCGACAACCGCAACACAAAAAAAAAAAAAATTTCTTGCTGGGTAGCCGCTGGTGGAGCGCGTGGAGCTCCTGTTCACCCCCCGCACTCCCCCGCACTGCACCGATCGTCTAGGGCTTTCATATAGTTTTTTTGCCGCCATTTTGCGGCGGACCGCCGCCTTTTTCCTGTAGCCGCAGACATTTCGTGCCCATGGGGCTTTCCATCTAGCGCTCAGAGCGGCCGTTTGCGATACTGCATGTTCCCTGAAGGTGTTTTTTGGCCTCTATCGTGTTTAACGGCGGCCATTTTGACGGCATGCCTCTGCAATACACATGTGTGCAGCGTTTCCCCTTCTCTGTGGAACGGTGGTGATCTGGCGGCGCGCCTCTGACGATCCATCCAGGGTTACAGGCAGCGGAACAGCAAGTATAGCTGGGCTCCCTGTGGGTGCTGGTGGCGGTGGGTGGAGTCCTCCTGGGGTCCCTGGTGCACTGTGTGGCGGTGGTGTGCGGCAGTGTGGGGGTGCCTCCTTCTCTTTTAGTCCCCCTGTGTGTCACTCAGAGTTTTCTGAGGGAAAGCAATGGCAGATTACTCTGCTGAGGAGGCTCAATCTGCGCAAGGGGCATTTTTGGACCAGCTGCGGGCGGTCTTTAGCAAATTTCTCCCCCGGGCGGAGGTCGCCCAACAGGCCCCCAAGAAGCGTCCCCCTCCTCCTCTTTATTCATCAGGGGAGGATTCTGAGCCGGAAGTGGCCTCAGGGGTCTCAGGGACCCCAGTGGACCTATCTGATGGGGAACTGGGCCCATCGGACGGCGAAGCGGATCAGGGGGCGGCGGCTGCGTGCGAGAAAGCGTTGGTTGCTACCATTATCGCTGGCATTAGCACAAAGCTGCGACTGAGTCAGGATGGCGAATCGCAGTCAGCTGCGTATGTGTGTGGGTCCTCTAGGGCCCCCAAGGCTTACCCCTACAATTAATTTTTCAATCATTTTCTTTATTGTGAATGGCAGCGTCCACAGCACTCTTCTTCACTGTCAAAACGGGTCGCTGCTCACTATCCCTTTTGAGGAAAGCTTTTTGAAAAATTTGGAATCTCCTGTGGTGGACCCACCGATAGCACGCCTTAGTAAGGCGACGACCATTCCTCTGGAAGGGACTCCTTCTTTTTAAGGATCCCGCTGATAGAAAAACAGTCGCTTTTAAAGTCGCTGTTCCTGGTTGCAGGTTCCGCTGTGCGACCAAGCCTTGGCGCCCGCCTTGGCGGCACAATATCTATCCGAGTGTATGGAAGAGCTCCAGAAGGATCTGGAAGACGGTCGCCTGATGGATGCGCCGCAGAGGGCTGAGTTTTTGCTCCAAGGGTTCCAGTACCTTTGTGATGCGGCTGTTGATTTACTGCCGATGTTATTCAGAATAACAATTTTTGCCGTCATACTCAGACGGATACTTTGGTTGCGTTCTTGGTCCGGTGACCACGCTTCCAAAAAAGGTCTTGCTGACCTCCCTTTTCAGGGTGGACGTCTATTTGGTCCATGTTTGGATGAGATTATTCTTGGTGGCTCCAGATTGGCCTCGGCACACTTGGTACGCCAACGTGGTGCAAATGGTGGCAGACGCCCCTTGGCGGCTCCCGCTACGAGACGATCTTCTGTCTCAGGGACCCATCTTGCACCCTGCTTTACCCTCGCTGGCTTTGATGGCTTGGCTATTGAGTCCCAGGTGCTAAGAGACAGGGGAGTCGCCGACTCCGTGATTCCTATTTGTTAAAAGCTCGCAAGTGTACTTCTCGCAAGATTTATCACCGCACCTGGAAGGCTTACATAGCTTGGTGCGAGGCGGAGGGTCATAACCCTCGCTCTTATGTCGTGTCCAGGATCCTGACTTTTCTACAACAGGGCTTGAACAAAAAACTGGCTTTGAGTACTCTCAAGGGCCAGATATCCGCTCTGGTGATTCTCTTTCAGAGACCTTTTGGCTTCGCACTCGTTGATTCGTACCTTTGTACAAGGTGTGTGACACGTGGCGCCTAGGGTGAGGGCTCCGATGGCTCCGTGGGATCTGAATTTGGTGCTTTCTGTTCTTCAGAAACCGCCTTATGAGAATATCAGGAAGATTTCTTTACAACTGCTGTCGCAAAAGGTGGCCTTTTTAGTTGCCATTACTTCCGCCAGACGGGTGTCTGAATTAGCAGAACTATCGTGCAAGTCTCCCTACTTAGTCATGCATAAGGATAAGCGGTCTTGCGACCCTCTCCTTCCTTCCGAAGGTGGTTTCTTCCTTTCACATTAATGAAGATATTGTCCTTCCTTCATTGTGCCCTCGTCCATCGCACCCAAAGGAGTTTGAACTGCATACTTTGGACGTAGTGAGGGCCTTACGAGTGCACTTGGCTGCTACAGCTTCTTTTCGGAAAGATGATGCCTTGTTTGTGCTGCCAGAGGGCCCGCACAAAGGGTTGGCGGCCTCGTCGGCTACGATTTCTCGTTGGATTAGAAAAACCGTGACCCATGCGTATTCTGTTCGGGGCAAGGTTCCCCCTTTTCTGGTGACGGCTCATTCTACCCAGGCTGTTTACCCACCCCTCTTTTTGACACCGCTTGGGGACGTCCCCATGCGTCATGATGAGCTGCGTCTGTCAGTGAACCATAGGAGAAAAAGGGATTTTATTAAAACTTACCGTAAAATCCTTTTCCCCCGAGTTCACTGACAGATGCAGCACCCACCCCTCTGGGCTCTGTTCTTGTACGGCTTGTGTACGAACTGAAGAGCTATGCTATGAGGGGGTTTATGTAGGAAGAGAGGACGGCCCCCATGGGAGGGGCAAGCTGATTCTTTTCCCTGCCTAGTTAACTCCTAGTGGGACAAGCATAAACCCCACACGTCATGATGAGCTGCGTCTGTCAGTGAACTCGGAGAAAAGGATTTTACGGTAAGTTTTAATAAAATCCCTCTTTTCCTGTGGTTTTCTACACGTGGAAGGTCTGTGTGTGCTGAGGGGTGGTTTCTGGCACCGATTTACCCCCCCCAGCACGGCGCGGATCTCCCTGGCGGCTCTGGGCACAGCGGCAGTGTGGGCAGCAGGAGCGGTGAAGGAAGGGACAGCGGCGGACAGCAGCAGCAAACGGCTCCACTCTGGTCGGGTGGCGAGTCCCCCTGGGGTGCCCCCTGTGACAAGCCTTGCACAACTGTGGGGTGGGGGGTATAGTGGTCTCCTGGCAATAGGCCTCATTTTTCTGGGGTGGCCAGGGTGGGTGACAGTATGGCAGCCGACGCGGGTGCTTCCCCACTGGACCTCTCGGTGCCTGCAGCCAGCACTTCAGGGGCCCCTTCCCTTGTAGACGCCATGTCCACGGTTCTGGAGACGTTCGTCTCCCGGGTAGAGTCTCTATTGAACCACAGGGACGCCAAAAAACGTCCCTTGCTCCCCCTTCTTCTGGAGAGGACTCGGACCCGAGGGGGGCTCCTCCGTTGCGAGGACCCCCCTTGAGCTGTCGGACGGCGAGATCCCAGACGCCACTGATAGCAGGGATGAGTCTGAGGCGTCCACTGCTGCGCACGAGAAGGCTCTTGTAGACGTTGTGATCACCTCAGTGCATGAGACCCTGCAACTGGAAGAAGTAGCAGGACCCTCTCTGAGGGTGCCCATCCCCTTCGGGTCACAGACCAGGCCCTGCAGCTAAGGTCTTTCCGTATGTGGGTTTTCTGGATAAGTTTGTTTATAGGGACTGGGCTCGGCCCCAGAGCTCCCTCCCTGTTCCGAAGCGTTTCGCTATGCGTTATCCCTTTGAGGATAGATTATTGAAGAAGTGGGCATCGCCTCCCGTGGTTGATCCCCCTGTGGCCTGCCTGAGTAAGTTGACCACCATCCCGGTGGAAGGCACGCCGTCCTTTAAGGACCCAGCTGACAGGAGGGCTGAAGCTTGCATCAGACCCCCTTTTTGTTCTAACGGGGTCTGCCATGTGGCCCATTGTGGCTTCTGCACTGGTGTCGCAAATGACAATCCCAAAGAAAACAAGAAAGAGGGAAACCTCACAACGAGGGTCCCCAGGACTTTAGAGGTGCTCCGTAATAATACTCCAAACTATACAAATTTTAAGGTAAAAAATCTAAAACCACTTTATTTTGTTTCATACATAAATAAGATATAATATGTTCCCCTTAAGTCGGAAACACATAGCAAACAGACTCAAAACATTAACAATGTTGTAAGATTGCAAAGTAAATCCAGATGGATCCTACTTGAGGTCAGCTGAACCCCGCTTGACATGTTTCGCCCTGGGGGGCTTCATCAGGAGACTCAGAGGGGCTGACTGTGATACAAAGAATATTTGTCATTTATCATAATGATGAACAAAAAATTTTTTTCTTCATACAGCCAATATTCAACCAATATGGTACCATGGGAATTAGATTGACATAAATTAACTATTGCAGGATAATAATACTTTCAAAATCCTCATGTTGCATACTAGCCTCCATATGTATCCATAACTAATAACTACATAGATTATATAGACATGAATAATATCTTCAGCAATGTTACATATATGTATTAATCAATCTATGGCAATTTCAAAAATACATATGCATCTGTACATGTATCAATAGGTATCTTACCATTAACATATATCATATATCAAGCATCGATGGATCAGTATTGGAAACAGCTGTCAGTCATAATTCTCGGGACCATAGAACCGGGAGACCTAATTAGAAATTTATGTTGTGAAGCTGCCTGCATCCAATAGTAAAATAGAAATGTATAGTGAATGAACTATACATAGAGAATATAAAGTATGTATTATGGTAGGTGGGTAGAAAAAGTATAGGTATATACATTCTACTTACTGAAAACAACCACCATTTATCCAGGATATTGGGAGAAATAGGCTCCCTGTTCCAGAGTGGTATAGAGATCAGTCTCTTTTTCAATGATTGGAATCCAATGGTCCAACACAGTTAGACCTGGTTTCACAAGGTAGATGGGGCACGTATAGAAACTAACGCAACCACCAATAAACTGCTCTTCAGTATAAATCACCGGGGGTTGTTGTGGGTCCACAATTCTGCTGAATAAGAAGAATGGACCAAAATAAATAAACAGGGCATTTGGCTCATATATATCCCAAAGGAGAGAAAAAGAGGAAAACAAGCAGCTTTCAGTAAGATTAGAATCCCGAAGTTTATATTCCCAATGCCCCCCATATTGGAACCGGGGGGAGTAGGAAGGAACGGGGAAAGAAGAAAGGGAACGGGAAGGGGAGAGGAGGTCCCAATGGGACCTACATTTACCTGAACCTTCCAAGGACTGGTTTTGTGAAGGGTCCACGAGGGGAAGCCAGGGGACCACTGCCCACCTGTTTCCACGCTATCTCTGCCAGAGACAATGGCGGCTGATAACAGCCGTTTTATCCCCAGTTCCGCCCCGCCGGCGTCTGACGTCACCGGCGGAACGCGGACGTGTAGGAGACATCCTTTTCCGCTCCATGCGGTCGGATCAAGGGAAGGAAATGACGCCTGACGGGAACCTCCCCCATCCTGTGGGAGGGCCCAATCTCGGCGCAGCCCACCCTTACCAGCCGGAACGCCCAACGGCAATACAACCATGGGCCACCAGCTTCGATCCGCTCCCAGGGCTGGTTCAGGATGAGACCAAGGTAGGGCTCCTGGGGATATGCATTGGTCTCCACGCAATCCCTACAGGTGCCCATATTGTCCGTATGGTTCCATCCTGACTGACATTGTTGCCAATTTACAAAATGATCCAATACATATAACATGTGACATGCAATATCATACTGAAAATATCATCACATACTTTTAATCTCCTTATGCATAGATGTACATTTGTGGGAAAAAAAAAAAAAATTATTATAAAAACGGTTTGTATGATAAGCAGTCATTGAGACCTGGATAATGTAAAGCAGATAGAGTCTGAATCCAACGAGTCTCACGTTGAAGTAATAATTTGTCATGGTCACCCCCTCTAATATGAGGGGGCATATATTCCAGGGCAAAGAAATGCATCCGTGAGGAGTCAAAACAATGTACAAGGCCCATGTGCCGGCTAATGGGGGTCTCCATACGTTTCTTGACGACCAAAGATACATGGTCCCTTATACGGTGAAAGAAGGGCCTTCTAGTCTTGCCGACATAGAAGGCCCCACAATCACAAAACATGATATATATGACCCCTATCGATTGGCAGTCTG
>BLSH010406764.1:756123-776910 GCA_018402905.1 Glandirana rugosa
GAAGTGTTCATCATTATGATAAATGACAAATATTCTTTGTATCACAGTCAGCCCCTCTGAGTCTCCTGATGAAGCACCCCAGGGCGAAACATGTCGAGCGGGGTTCAGCTGACCTCAAGTAGGATCCATCTGGATTTACTTTGCAATCTTACAACATTGTTAATGTTTTGAGTCTGTTTGCTATGTGTTTCCGACATAAGGGGAACATATTATATCTTATTTATGTATGAAACAAAATAAAGTGGTTTTAGATTTTTTACCTTAAAATTTGTATAGTTTGGAGTATTATTACGGAGCACCTCTAAAGTCCTGGGGACCCTCGTTGTGAGGTTTCCCTCTTTCTTGTTTTCTTTGGGATTCTAATTTGTTGGACGTGGTGCTCCAACCCTAGGCTCTCCACTGGCTCAATATCCCTTTGTTGGTGTCGCAAATGACGCTCACTGAGTGGACGAAGCTGCTACCCAGCGAGTTGTGCAAGACGCAGGTGTCTCCTAAGTGTGTGGGTCTTGCAGATCGCATCATCCAAGGGGTTCAGTATCTGTGCGATGCAGTCCTGGACGCACCCCCCCCCCCCGCTATCCAAGGCGTCCGCGGTCTCGGTGGTGGCCAGGCGGCGGCTTGGCTGAAGTTTTGGTCCGCGGACCAGATTTCTAAGAAGGCCCTGGCGGACTTGCCTTTCCAGGGAGGGGTGGCTCTTCGGTGACTCCTTGGAGGAGATGATCAAAAATATCACGTGAGGGAAGAGCACCTTTCTCCTGGAGTCTAAGAGGAGTTCGGACCCCCGTCGCCGGCAGGGCCCTTCCTTTCTGGCCCATAGGTGGCTTTTTCGTCCCTTCCGCTCCTCGGGCAAGGGTTCACAGCCCACCAAGGCCCCCGCGGATGGACAGAAGTGTCCCTGGCCACGTAAGCGTACCAAGCCAGAGGACAAGGTCTCCTCCGCATGAAGGGTTGCCCCCTCCCGGCGTTCGGGTGGGGGGACGTTTCCTGGGGTTTGCAGACAGGTGGTCCTCCTGCATTTCGGACCGCTGGGTCCTCGAGGTGGTCTCCTCGGGGTACAGCATAGAATTTCGTTCTCGCCCCCCAGACAGGTTCTTCGCCTCCATCCTGCAGCAGGCTGCGGGCCCTGTTCAGGGCTGTGCAGGACCTGCTGTGTCAAGGGGTGATTGTTCCCGTGCCACGGGTGGAACGTTCCCAATTGTTTCATCCCAACCTTTTTGTGGTTCTGAAGGACGGGGTTCGCCCCATCCTGGACCTGAAGGACCTCAACAGGTTTGTGCGGGTTTGCAGGTTTCACATGGAGTCGGTCCGCTCGGTGGTAGCGGGCCTGCACCAGGGTGGAACCCTCGTTCTTTCTTGGTGTCTCGAGTTCTGGCCTTCCTACAGAAGAGCCTCGAACCAGAAACTGGCGTTGAGCACTATCGGGTCAGGTTTCTGCTCTGGCAAGCTTTTTTCAGCGTCCTTTGGCGACATGTCGCCCCCCAGGTATGGTCGCCTTTGGTGCCATGGGACCTCAATTTGGTCCTCTCGGTACTTCAGTAGCCGCCCTTTGAAAATATCAGGGAAATCTCTGCATTTGCTTTTGCAGAAAGTGGCTTTTCTGGTGGCTATCACATCCGCTCGGCAGGTGTTTGAGTTGGCGGCTCTGTCTTGTAGGTCTTCTTATCTGGTCCTACATAAGGATAAGGCGGTCTTGTGCCCGTCTCCTCCTTCTTTGCTGAAGGTGGTGTCATCTTTCCACATCAATGAGGACATTGTCCTTCCTTCGCTATGCCCACGCCCGTCTCACCCTAAGGAGGTTGCTTTGCACTCCCTGGATGTTGTTCGGGCCTTGCGGGTGTATCTGGCAACTACAGCCTCCTTTTGGAGGTCGGATGCTCTCTATGTCATGGTGGATGGTCCACGCAAAGGTTTGGTGGCCTCATCGGCCACTATCTCACGTTGGATTAGACAGGCGGTGACCTGAGCCTATGCTGTTCGGGGTCTGGAGCCTCCTTTTCTGGTTACGGCTCATTCTACCAGGCCAATTAGCACTTCCTGGGCTTTCCGACATCAGGCGTCTGTGTCTCAAGTGTGCAAGGCGGCTACTTGGACCTCTGTGCACACCTTTTCAAAGTTGATGTTTTAGCATCCTCGGATGCTGCGGTTTGGCCGCAAAGTTTTGCAGGCAGCGGTATGAGACACGTGTGGTTCCTCACCGAGGGTTCAGTTGGGTGTAGTTCTGTTGTTCTGTTACCCACCCCTCATTTTTGGCACTGCTTTTGGACGTCCCACTTAGTCCTAAGAATCGCTGTGCCTGTCAACAAACGAAAGAGAAAACTGGATTTTCTCTTACGTTCATTGACAGACGCAGCCTCTATTCATGACACATGGGGTTTATGCACATCCTACTAGGAGTAGACTAGGCAAAATAAAAAAAGCAAGCTGGCCCCTCCCAGGGGGCCATCCTCACTCCGGCATATAACCCCCCATCTCTGCATAGCATATCAGTTCTTTTATGCCTAGTGCAAGGAGTTAGACCTGGTTCCCTGCTGGGATCTGCGGTTCACCATTTTTCTTCCTTTTGCTTTTTTCAAGCGATCTGATGAAGACTGCTATCAAGTAGCCGGCTGGGGCATAGAGGATAACTCGAATCCTGCAATTTCCCCAGCACGGCCGACCGATGCGAGCTACCCTTAGCTTTAGCGGAGTCCGCCGCATCGTACCCATTCCATGCAGGGGGCTAGTGGGTGAACCCCCACTTACGTCCTAGTGACCGGGCTGCGCTCGCGTCCAGGGGAGTTCTGGCTGGCAGCATCCCTCCTCACCTGGGGGGAGGAAGGTCTGCTACCCGGTGGCTACCCGCTGCGCCCGTTGGGAATGGTGAGTGACCCCCCCCCTCCGGTGAAGGATCATGGGCTCAAGGTTCCTGTACTATTCCCGCGCCGCACCCCCCACGCTCCTATCCCGCCATGCTGCATTTTTTCGCTACCATCTTCCCTTGGCCGCATTCGCCATCTTTCCTTGGCCGCATTTTGCTGTAGCCGTGGCCATTTTAATGGGTGTTTTGGCCTCTAGTGGCCACGCTGCGGCCATTTTGCGGCCTTTTTAGCATGTGCTTTGGCCTCTTGTGACCGCTCGGCGGCCATATTTGGTGTGCCTTGCTATTGAAAACGTGCGTGTCAGCACCGTTTTTCTTCCTGAACTCAGCGGTGCACAGGCAGTGGGAAAAAATCTGGCAGTGGCGGACAGCACTCCTTACAGTGGCTAAAGGGGCATACAGATCAGCAGGTATGACTTACTTTTCCCTGGGGTGTCAGTGGCGGCGGTACAGAGTCCTTCTGGGCATACCCGGGTCGCTCTGTGGGGCAGTTGGATGGGCAGCATTGTGGGGTGTCATGGCCCATAGGCCATAAGAGTTCCGATGGTACAATGGCGGCCGAACCTGCGGGACCTCTGGTTCTCCTGGACCAGTTCATTTCCATTTTTTGGAGATTTTTTCGCCCGGGGGGTGCCGAGCCGTGCCAAGGGGGGTGTCTAAAAAGTGTTCACCCCCCCTCCTTCCTCTGTGGAGGAATCTGAACCGGAAATGGGGCTCTGTGGTCACAGGGTCCCCCGTGGAGCTCTCAGATGGTGAACTGGAGCTCTTGGATGGTGAGGAAGACCAGGGGCCCTCGATGGCGCACGAAAGGGCACTGGTGGCCTCCCTGATCACCGATCTCTGTGAGTCATTGCGGCTGGACCAAGCCGGGGAGTTGCGGGAGACTGCCTGTGTTTGTGGGTCCTTCAAGCCGTCACGGACCCCTGAGGCATATCCTTATGCCCAATTTTTTGGACCAGTTTGTGTATAAGGAATGGCAGCGTCCGCAGAATTCCTTTGTCACTGCCCAAACGTTTTTTCTGTGTGCTATCCCTTTGAGGACAGTCTTTTGCAGAAGTGGACATCCCCCGCAGTGGACCCTCCGGTGGCTCGTCTCCAGCCTTTCGGGATCCGGCCTATACTCGGACAGAGGCGGTATCCAAGGCATTGTGCTTGGTGGCACGGGCGGCCATGAGATCAGCTCTGGCGTTGGCCATGCTGGTACAGTCACTTACGAATGTGCGACAGAATTGCACAATGATTTGGGCTGCTGGTGCTCACTGGGGCTTTGAAGTGGGCTGACCACCTGATACAGGGTCTCCGGCAGCTAGTCATCCGTGCGGATGGGATCGTCAGTGGGCCCGTCCGTTCGTGGAACCGTCCGTTCGTGGAGTTGTTCGTGGATGGTAGGAATAATCGTCTCCGTGCCGGCAGCCGGGGGAATCCAGAACGAGGCTTGGCTGCACTGGTTGCAGCGGAGTGATGTCTTCAATCCGTGACGTGTTTCAGAGCGTACAGACCGCGATGTGGAGGCAGTCGCGCTCTTTCATTTAATTGGATCCAATTAGACACAACTATTGACTCCCAGGGACTACACATAGATGGCGGCACACTATCTTAGATAGCCTGATGAAAGAGCGCGACTGCCTCCACATCGCGGTCAGTACACTCTGAAACGCGTCGCGGATTGAAGACATCACCCCGCTGCGACCAGTGCAGCCAAGCCTCGTTCTGAATTCCCCCGGCTGCCGGCACGGAGACTATCGTTCCTACCATCCACGGACGGTTCCACAAACGGATGGCCCCACTGACGATCCCATCCGCACGGATGACTAGCTGCTTACTAGGTCTCGGGGAACTGATGCCATACTCTTCACCGGTTGAGTGTTCTCCTGGTTCTATGTGCCATACCCTTTTTTAGTCATGTGAGTAGCCAATTGGCTGATGTCCTTTTAATAAAATTTCTTACCGTTTACACTTAGAGGCGCCTCTTTTTTGTCTACAGGTGCGGTTTTGGCTTTCCCTCACATGAGAGCAGCCCTGGGTGTATATACCGGATTTCTTCTCTTTTTTTTATCCACATTATTGGACTATTATGTTCTTTGTTCTGGACTTTGATGGTTAACAATAGGGATGGGGACTCTATGCACCTGTTGATGCGCCTGATACTTGTTTTTTCCTCCGCTTGAGAGGTTGACCCCGCCCAACTCTCGGGTGGGGAGCCGCCTTCTGGGGTTCGCAGTTAGGTGGACTGCCCGCTTTTCTGACCGGTGGGTACGGGAAGTGGTGTCCTCCGGGTACAGAATAGAGTTCAGTACTCTACCTCCAGACAGGTTCTTCCCTTCAAACTTGAGACTCCCACAGGGGCGTCGAGAAGCTCTCTTGGGGACTGTTCAGATGCTGTGCGAACAAGGGGTGTTTGTGCTGGTACCTCAGTTGGAGAGGTTTCGTGACTTCTACTCAAACCTCTTTGTGGTGCCCAAGAAGGGTGGGGTCAGGCCAGTTCTGGATCTAAAAGCGCTAAATCATTTCGTGAAAGGGCGGCAATTCAGGATGGAATCTGTCCGCTCGGACCTGGCCGCCCTTCACCAAGGGGACTTCATGGCATCCCTGGATATCGGGGACGCCTATCTGCATGTCCCCAATTGTCTCCGGCATCAGCGCTTCCTGCGCTTTGCGGCAGCAGACCTGCATTACCAATTTGTGGCACTTCCCTTCGGTCTGGCCTCGGCTCCTCGGGTCTTCACCAAGCTGGTGGCTCCGGTGCTGGCACTATTGAGGCAGAGGGGCATTGCTGTGGTAGCATACCTCGACGACCTACTCCTGCGAATGGAGTCTGTCTTGGCTCTGGAGGACAATGTGGCTATCACCATGGCCTCGTTGAGAGACTTTGGCTGGCTGATCAACCTGCAGAGGTCGACAGTGACCCCGTCCGGTCGACTGGAATATCTGGGTCTAATACTGGACATGGAGCAGGCGAAGGTGTTCTTACCTCCGGCCAAGTTGCTGACACTACAAGCAGCGGTGCGAACTCTGCTGTCGTGTCAGTGGTCCCCCTTACGGTTCTGTATGCAGGTGTTGGGGCTCATGGTCTCGGCCTTCGAGGCGATACCTTACGCCCAGAGTCAAACTCTGCTCCTGCAGCGAGCGATCCAGTTACGGTGTGACAAGTCCCCGCTGTCCCTGGACCATCTGCTCATCAGACCAGGAGGGCGTTGACCTGGTGGCTGCGGGCCCTGGCCTTGAAGTTGGGGAAGTCGTTTCTCCTCCTGAATTGGTCAGTAGTCACGACGGACGCCAGCCTATCGGGCTGGAGAGGGGTCCTGGGGCAGTTGTCTGCTCGGGGCCGTTGGTCGGCGCAGGAATCTCGCCTTCCCATAAATGTGCTGCGGCTGAGGGCAATCAGGCTCTTGTCTTCCCCACTGATCGGCAAGGCTGTGTGGCCTCCCGGTTCGGGTTCAGTCGGACAACGCCACGGCGGTGGCATACGTGAACCATCAGGGCGGAACAGGGAGCTCGGCAGCAGCTGCGGAAGCAGCTCACATTCTGAGATGGGCAGAACTGCACGCGCTGGCAATCTCCGCCTTTTACATTCCGGGCGTAGAAAATTGTCAGGCAGACTTTCTCAGTCGCCAAACACCGGATCAGGGGGAATGGTCCCTACATCCAGAGGTGTTCTGCTAGATTTGCCACAGGTGGGGCACGCCAGACGTGGACCTAATGGCGTCCAGGTTCAATCACAAGGTGCAGGCCTTTGTGTTCAGGACAAGGGATCCGTTGGCGGCCGCCACGGACGCACTAGTCGCACCTTTGTCCCGGTACAGGCTTCTGTATGCCTTTCCTCCTCTCAAGCTTCTACCACGGCGCCTGCGCAGGATAGAAGTGGAGGGAATTCCTACAATCCTGGTGGCCCCGGATTGGCCTCGGCGCCCTTGGTATGCCGACGTGGTGCGGATGGTAACAGATGTTCCCTGGCGGCTCCCGTTTCGTGAGGATCTACTCTCACAGGGACCCATCCTGCACCCTGCCTACCCTCGCGGGCCTTGATGGCTTGGTTATTGAGTCACAGGTGCTGAGGGATAGGGGCGTTTTTTCTGGCTTAAGGCGCGTAAGTGTACTTCGCGCAAGATATATCATCGCACCTGGAAGGCTTATATTGCCTGGTGTGAGGCGGGGGGTTGGAACCCACGCTCTTTCTCTATTTCCTAGGTGCTGGCCTTCGTGCAGCAAGGCCTGGATAACAATTTGGCGTTGAGTGCAATCAAGGGTTGGTTTTCGGCTCTGGCGATTCTGTTTCAACGTCCGTTGTACGTCCTGTAGCTCCTCAAGGTACGGTCGGCGTTGGCACCGTGGGTTTTAAATTTAGTACTTCTGTACTGCAGAAACCGCCATATGAGAAAATCAGGGATATTCCCTTACAATTGCTGTCACAAAAAGGTGGTCTTTTTGGTGGCCACTACATCCGCTAGGCGGGTGTCTGAGTTGGCAGCTTGTCGGGTAGGTTTCCCTACTTGGTATTTCATATGGTTAAGGCGGGGCTGCTCCCTTATCCTTTGTTCTTGCCGAAGGTGGTTTCCTCTTCCACATTAATGAGGACATTGTTCTCCTTTCATTGTGTCCACACCCGTCTCATCCCAAGGCGATTGCTTTGCACTCTTTGGATGTAGTAAGGGCTTTGCGGGTGTATTTGTCGATTACAGCTTCTTCGGAAGTCTGATGCTTTGTACTGACGGAAGGACCGCGCAAATGTTTTGGTGGCCTCGTCCCATTGGATCGGACAGACTGTGACCTATGCATATGCTGTTGGGGGCAAGGACCCCCTTTTCCGGTTACAGCTCATTACACCAGAGCGATTGGCACTTCCTGGGTTTTTCAGACACTAAGCTTCGGTGTCTCAGGTGTGCAGGACGGCTACATCGGCCTCGGTGCACACTCTTGTTAACTTTTATAAAGTTGATGTGTCAGCATCCGCGGATGCTGCTTTTGGCCACAAAGTTTTGCAGGCGGCGGTATAGGCGCGGCTGGCGCCTCCTGAGAGGATTCTGTTGGGTACAGTTGTTATTGCTGGCCCACCCCTCTTGTTTGACACTGCTTTGGGATGTACCCATGTGTCATGAATAGAGGCTGCGTCTGTCAATGAACGTAAGAGAAAATAGGATTTTATTAATAACTTACCGTAAAATCCTTTTCTCTGAGTTCATTGACAGACGCAGCACCCACCCCTCTGTGTTGCGTTTGTGAGGCTTGTTACGAACTGATATGCTATGCAGAGCTGGGGGGTTATATGCTGGAGTGAGGACGGCCTCCTGGGAGGGGCCAGCTTGCTTTTTTTCTTTTGCCTAGTCTACTCCTAGTAGGATGTGCATAAACCCCATGTGTCATGAATAGAGGCTGCATCTGTCAATGAACTCAGAGAAAAGGATTTTACGGTAAGTTCTTAATAAAATCCTTTTTTTGACTTACCATAAAATCCCTTTCTCTGAGTTTGTCGACAGGCACAGCACCCACCCCTCTGGATGTTGCACTGCTTGTTACGAACTGAGCTAGCAGCAGCTGGGTGTGGGGTTGTGTCTGTTGTTCTTTTTGCTGTTAGAACTGCCTGTTCTGCCTAGTAAACTCCTGAATATGGCAGTATAACCCACTTAGTCCTAAGAATCGCTGTGCCTGTCGACGAACTCAGAGAAAGGGATTTTACGGTAAGTCAGAAAATCCCATTTTTCCAACAATACACCCTCTTCAATTGCTCCCCACCCTCCTAAGCCTAGTTAAACTACCCAATGCAGATCTTAAACTCTTCAGCTCCGGGTGGATTTACCCACTTCCTGACCAGAGCATTTTTTGAGATACGGCACTGTGTCGCTTTAACTGACAATTTCACAATTTTGTGCCGCTGTGCCCTAACAAAATTGATGGGGTTCCCCCCCCCCCCACAAATAGAGCTTTCTTTTGGAGGTATTTGATCACCTCCTGGGGTTTTTAAAGTGGTTGAAGAAGGCTTACCTGTAGATGCACTGCATATCTCCCAAACCTGCAGTGTTTTGCATGTGCCAACGTCATGTCGGCACAGGCGCAGTGAAGAAACGGCCTCCGTGCCGTTTCTCCGCTGACCCTATGCCGTGAGTGGCGGTTCCTGTGCGCATGCCTGGGAGTGACGTCACGCGACTCCGGCCAGTCACAGCGCCGGAGTCGTGGCCCCGGAATCAAGAGGGACAGAAGATGGATGTAGTCTGGAGCAGGGACATCGCTGGACGCCACAGGCTCTTCGTTTGCAGGTAAGTGGCACATAATGGGCTACTATGCGATGCATAGTAGCCCATTATGCTTCTAGTTTACAGGGGCCAAGACTCCTGATGAGTGTAAGGCACACCCGGGGCCACCTAGCCAAAAGGCTTGGTGGACCCCTCGTCTCATGGTCAGCTGACGCCAACCAGCGAGCACTAGGTGAGGGGCTTTCCTAAAGAGAGATACCCGCAAAGCAGGGGTGGAAGGAACCCAAGGTTCACACATTCACTCCCTAGACTTTAGGGTAGGAGCGAAGACCCACTCCCTTCAATCCTTGAGTGAAAGCGATACAAAAATAAGTGCAGTGACAGACCTTAAATAAATAGTGCCATAGTACAAGACAGTGGTTAGGCCTTGCGGCTAGGTAACAAAAATTGCCCAGGTCTCATCCAAAAGGCCTAACCTATGAGGCGAGGTGCAGAGAAATGGAAGATATGTTGTGGGCTTCCAAACCCATACTGTTATTCTGGCACCCCCAGGATGCCATTCCCAGGGGGAGCTTGACCCCACAGGTTTTTCTGCCCTCCCAATCCTTAGCCAAACAAGGTAGCACAGTTCAAATCAGTAGGCCCCAGGCCCCCAGGATGTTCCACATTAGAGAAGCACAGCCCAAGTATTCTCTATGAAGCAAACTTTGGGGCCACTGTATTGCTGTGGTGGACCTTAAAAGCAAACAAAAAAACTGCAAGGAGATCACATAAAGGTTTCTCTTGCATCTGATGTGTGCCATAGGTGGTATAAACTGCTCTAATTTGTTAAACATCTGCATTTCATGAGTGTTGCAGAAGCTGTGTGGCAAATTCCAGCTTGCCAACCCATTTGGCGCCTCATAACACTATTCTGTTGTTGTGATGGATGACTTCACTGACCAATAATAGGAGGTTGAAGGCAAAGGGGGCCAAAACAAGTGGAAGTTAGAATTTGCATAATAGCATACAGGTGCCTGCATGTTCATTTTCCTAGTTTAAGACAACAGGTGTACCTTAAAGTTAAACCCTGGCTCAGCACTTGTATTAAATATTCCTCAGTAGGCACTAAGAATATAAATTTACTTTGTGTGCACAAATTCCTATGCAAATCCAGATATAAAACAGTAGTGACATCATCACTGTGTTGCACATAGTCAGTGGTTGGAGACATCCAGAAACGCTATATTACCAAAAATATTGGGACACCTGCCTTTACACCCAAATGAACTTTATTGGCATCCCAGTCTTATCCTGTAGGGTTTAATATTGAGTTGCCATTAAAGTTCATGTGCGTGTAAAGACAGGTGTCCCAATACTTTTGGTAATGTAGTGCAGTCCATCCACAGGCTGCCTGCAAAAAAAATACAGGAGGGGTCAGAGGCAAAACCAGTCGCCCTGCACAAGGATAGAGAGGAGCAGTGACCGGTCTTTATTACAAGCAACTTTTGTACAGATGGAAAACTGCAAAATGTGTTTTATGGTGCATTACTGCACACATCTGGAAGAAGTGCACAAAGGAATCCAATATTCCAATGAAGCATACGCACGGTTCTTTAAATAACTTGAAAAAGGAGGGTTCCTGCGCTAGGATATACACATAAACAGATCACACCCAAATAATATTATTATTGGGACTGCCGCCCTCCAATTCTTTCCCTGCGAAGCAAAGTAAGGAGTATTAAAACAAAAAGACTATTTTGGAGTTGGCGCTGTCTCACTGAATGGTTTCAAGATGTACTTTATAAATATGCTAAGTAGTGTAAAAATTGTGATAGTGATAATATTTGTGCAATGTCCGTAAAGTCCGTAAAAAATAATGAATAAATTATTCCAATCCTTTCGAGAAATTTACAATATCTTTTCAATTAGCTATGAGACATGT
This sequence comes from Glandirana rugosa, assembly GCA_018402905.1. NCBI lineage: Eukaryota > Metazoa > Chordata > Amphibia > Anura > Ranidae > Glandirana > Glandirana rugosa. The sequence continues at coordinate 767,093 of BLSH010406764.1, forward strand.
GTTAAAAGTGTGCTTATTAATTTAAAAGTGCAAAGATGTGAAAATGAAAATATTTTTGCAATGTCCATGAAAAATCCGTAAAAAATAAGTTAAATAAAATTAAATCAACTAATATAACCACAAACTGCTTATCACACAATACTGAAAATTAGACCCCAATTGATAGAAAAAACTAGTGAAAGAGACGGATAAAAAAATAAATATGTGCAATGTGTAGTCCGTAAATGTCCGTAAAGTCCGTAATATATGAAAAGCAATTTAAAAATAAATCTATCCACATTAATAGGTTGACTAATTCTAGAAACACTAGGATGGTAAATGGTGAAAAACGGTGACTTATGTGCCAGATGTTAAATCCACTCGGTAAAAGGTGACTTGTGCTCCCCTCTTGTGCCCGCACTTACCGAAGACTCCTTACCCCTACAGGGGTATCCTGCATGTGGTAAGTGGGGTCTGTGAGATCGATACCCGGTGTCACACGGCTGGCTACTCCTGGCCGTCTGTCCTCGTCCGGGATCCACAGAGATATCTTCCCCCTCCAGGGGTAAGCCGCATGTGGAAAGTTGAGTCCGTATGCGCGATTCCCTGTGTCGCCCCGTTGCCTACTCCTGGCCGTCTATCCTCCTCCGAGATCCACTAGGACGCCATCTCGATCGCCATCGGTTCCAATCCGGGGAAAAAATCAAGAATGGAGGTCCTCCAATAGCGTAGTAATTTCAATCCAAAGTTTTTATTTAGATAACTTTAAAAACAGCTTAAAACAGCTTTAAAAACAGTGAGCAGATAGCGAAGGGTTTGCAGGTTCTACCTGCTTGAAGAAGGTATAACTCCCCTTCCTGTAATCCCCTTACTGCGTTCCACCTGCTAGGTTAGCTCACTGAATGAATGATACAAACACGTCTACTGGCCACGACTTACGCGTTTCGTCTTACCTGACGTCATCTGAGGCTTTATTTTTTTTTTAACATAAGGATTATTTATTGAGGTAAAAGCAGTAGTATACATGTGAATAACAGCAAGTTCAGTTCAAGCAGAACACATCCTCTTATTTTCAAGAAAAATTGAACATTTACAGTTTTCTTTATACCTGTACTTCCAAATACATTTCACTTACTTAGAATTAATGTGTTATAAGATGCGTTTATTTTATGTCGTGTTTTCTGTGTCTGGCTGACTGTTTCTGAATGTTGGTTTTGCTTCAAGATAAGCTTAATATTATAGGAGATGGGCTACATCCCCATTTTCCTATCTCCTTAACCACTCAGCCCCGGAAGAATTTCCCAGGTTAGGACCAGAGCACTTTTTGCGATTCGGCACTGCGTCGCTTTAACTGACAATTGCGCGGTCGTGCAACGTTGTACCCAAACGAAATTTGTGTCTTTTTACCCACAAATAGAGCTTTCTTTTAGTGGTATTTGATCCCCTCTGTATCATTTCTGATCACCGCTATAAACAAAAGAAGAGCGACCATTTTGCAAAAAAACCCAAATTTCTTACTTTTTGCTAAAATACAAATCCAAAAAAAATATAAAAAAAACATTTTTTTCATCGGTTTTGGCCGATTTATATTCTTCCTCATATCTGCAGTAAAAAAAAATTGCAATCGGCGTTTGATTGGTTTGCGCAAAAGTGGCCGCGTTTATGGATGGTGAGAATTCATTTGTGGGGGGGGGGGTTTATTTATTTCTTACTAGTAATGGCGGCGATCTGCGATTTTTACCGGTACTGCGATATCGCAGCGGACATGTCGGACATTTTTGACACTTTTTTGGGACCAATGAGATTTATACAGCGATCAGAAATGTAAATGTCCACTGATTACTGTATAAATGTCATTGGCAGTGAATGGGTTAACCTTCAGGGGGAGAGCTAGGGGTTAACTATGTTCCCTGGGTGTGTTCTTACTGTGGGGGGGTTGGGCTACCATGGGCATGAGAGATCTAACTGATCCCAGTGACAGGGATCAGTAGATCTCCCATGCCCCCGCTAACAGAGCGGGGAACCGCAGTGTTTACATCGGCGGTTCCCCGTTCTTTGCCTGTGGCCGCGGGCACACTCCTCAGGAGTGCGGTGGGCGCGCACCCCCTAGCGGCCACTCGCAGATCACCGCTTTTTTACGGCGTTTCGCGCCCAGCATCCACACTGCCACCGTAAATAGACAGTGGGCAGTGTGGAACTGGTTAAAGCAGAGTTCCACCCGAAAATGGAAATTCCATTTTAAGGAAAGGTGACCCCCTGACATGCTACAATTGGCATGTAATGTTTTTTGGAGGGGGTCACAGGGTCCCAGGTCCACTTCCTCTCTTGGCACCGCGGGGCCGGAAAGAAGTTCACCTTCCTCCCCTCGCACCCGGCAATCTTTTGGGACACGTTACAGGTCCCAGAAGATACGCCGGCCATTCACAGTGCGCAGCACGATTCACGCCTGGCTTTGATGCCGGCGCCGCACAGGGGGAGAAGAGCAACGCTGCGGGCGGCTGCTTCGCTGGAGCGAGGGACAGGTGAGTGTCTGATTATTTTACACTTTTTGTAGCTGCTGACTTTTACTAGGGTGGAACTCTGCTTTAATAAACATTTTTTTTTCTTTTTAAATATGATACTTTGCCGTGATTGTGATTTCTAGATTAAAGAAACACAAAATTGGGGATTGATTTATTAATTTTTTTTTTTTTTTTTAAATCTGCTTCCAATGCTCATTTATAAGACTTTAAACCAGTGTTTCTCAACTCCAGTCCTCAAGGTGCACTAACGGGTCATGTTTTCAGGATTTTCCTCAGATGAAACGGCTGTGGTAATTACTAAGGCAGTGAAACTGATCAAATCACCTGTGCAAAATAATGGACAGCCTGAAAACATGACCTGTTGGGCACTGGAGTGGAGAAATGCTGCTCTAGACTCTGCATATTCAAATACATGGGGATTACCATTGTTTACCTTTTGAAGATGCTAACGTCCTGGCTGTTATGCTCTGTATTCAGCACGTTTCGAGTCACTGACCTGAGTAGTATATACTGTAGCTAAAGGGGAACTTCAGTCTTAAAAAAAAAAAAAAAAAATTAGGTCAGCTGCTCTAAACACCATAGCTGCTGACTTAAAAAAAAAATTACACTTACCTGTCCAAGGATCCAGCATCATCCTCACTCGCAGTGGCGGCTGGTGACATTTTTGGATGGGGGGGTGCCTGACCCCACCATTCCTTTTTTGCCCCTCCCCTTATAAATTCCACCCACTGTGTCAGTGGTATACAGCATCGCCAGATAGGGGTATACAGCACCCCCTCCCCCCCAGAGGGCACTAGGGCACTAGTCCCATACTTGCCCCATTTAGGAAGCGGGCAGGCAGTGGTATCCGGTGAATGGGAGCGTGCTTTTCTTAGGCCGTGCATCCCCCCCCCTCCTCCTCCGAGAAAGGCGTCCAATAGGATCAGGAAATGGTTACCCGCGCTTCCTGATTGGCGGAGAGGCGATTCAGTGTTAGAAAAGCAAATATTCATTTGCTTTTCTAACACGTGAGTGGGCTTGCGAGCGCAATATTCTGCGCTCCGAGTCCACTCTATTTTGAAGCCTATTAGAGCCTATGGCTCTAATCAGGTGCTTCAAAGAACCCCCCCCGGCACTGCCGTAATTCATGCAGCCGGCATCCTAAAAGGGGTCGGGCGCATAAATACGGGGTGGCCGCAGCGGCCATGGATAAATTCATGCTATGCATAATTATATCCATTATGCATAAAGGGGGCGGCGCCCGTGTGCCCTTAATGGACGGGTCGCCCCTGCTCACCCGGGCTGGTTCTTCGCTGGTCTTCGGGTTCCTGGTGCCGGCATGTTTACTAGGGGAAGCCGGCTATAACTTCTTGTGGCTTCCCATTGAACATGCGCAAGCCACGCTGCGCTATGCGAATGATCCTGCAGCCTTCTGGGACCTGATGTGTTCCAGAAGGTTTACAGGGCTGGGGGGGGGCACTTCCACTCCGATGGCCTAGGCGGTCAGAGCGGAAGTAGGAAAAGGCACCTGTTCTCCCTTCTGCCTTTTAACGTTCTGTTCTCTCCTCCTCCTTTAGACCCACCCACAAGTAAGTTATATGTACAGAGTTCAGGATTACGTTAAATACAGAGTGCAGGGTTCAGGATTACGTTAAATAAAGAGTGCAGGGTTCAGGCGTGTGCTGTGTACAGAGTACAGGGATGTGCTGTGTACAGAGTGCAGAGTTCAGGGATGTACTATGTGCAGACTTCAGTGTTGCGCTGTATACAGAGTGCAGCGTTCAGGGATGTACTATGTTTACAGCGCAACACTGAAATCTGCACATAGTACATCCCTGAACTCTGCACTCTGTATACAGCGCAACACTGAAATCTGCACAGAGTGCAGTGTTCAGGGATGTACTATGTGCAGACTTCAGTGTTGCGCTGTGTACAGAGTGCGGGGTTCAGGGATGTGCTGTGTGCAGAGTACAGGGATGTGCTGTGTGCAGAGTACAGGGATGTGCTGTGTGCAGAGTACAGGGATGTACTATGTGCAGAGTACAGAAGTCCGCTGTGTACAAAGTGCAGAGTTCAAGGGTGCCATGTACAGAGTGCAGGGTGTGCAAACCCCCCCCATCTCTCTCTCTCCTACTTAGCCTGGCTCTGGTACCTCCCTGTGTAAGCAGCGCTCCACCATGAGTGCATGTGGGGATCTGTTAGATCCAGGAGCCACTGAGCAAAGCTGTCCCTTGTAAACACAGAAGGCTTCTGTGTTTACAAGTAGGAGTGGGAGCCGGAAGTGGAGGAAAGAAGTTCTGCCATGTTCTGCCTGAAAAACTGGATGCATGGTCATGTGACAAGGCTCTTAGGGCTGAATTCAGCCTGCGGGCCTCGTGTTTGACATACATGCTATAATTGATTATAAATTATTAGCTGGAATTTGGATTCAATTTGTTAGTGTATTAAAATCTGCCAGTACATCCAACACTCCCCTCCCCCCAGACTGACAATGCTGCTGTCCAAAGGCGCCCCCTGCTTTAATACAAGAGCTGCATCACTGGCCAGATCATCAGGTGGAAACAGAGGGGAAAAAAACTAAGAAAAAGAAAACTGATGCAGCCACCACATCTAAGGATTGGTAAGCTTGCAGTATATTACATTTTCGGTTTTGGGCTTAATACCCCTTTAAGTGATGCTGGGAACCATTCAGCCCAGAAGACTGATGATAGTTTGTGGCTAAGGTTCTGCAGTGGACAGAACAGAGTCAGGAGGTCTTACTTGCATATTTATGCCAGGTCAGTGACTCAAATTCATAAAGCTAGAGGTTCTCCATGACATCCATGTAAACTGTTACTTCCCATGCCTTTCCTGTTTGTAAGACCAGCGGCTGCTTTTCCACCTATTGCCTTAGCCACTGGTCTTGGCATGACCCATCTGTAGTTTGATCTACAGCAAGCAAGGATGTACTTCCGTCCCTGCTTTATGTAGTGGGCGGCCCAGGACTCAGACTCCCGGTCTGTATCGCCCATGGAGGCGGAATCCTAATCCTGCATACAATCCACCCAGCAGCTACTGTCAAAAACTGTACTGCCCACTCACTGTCAGTCTACTCCCCCTGCACAAGTTAACTTTTGACTGGATTGCCATTCCCTCTTCGGCCACCTGTCACTGCTGCCCGACACCTTCCCGCATCTTCCACTCCTCCTTACTGCTCCACCTGTGCTTCCATTCCAGATGCCCCCCCTTCCCCCCAGCACCGATGCCCTGTGAGCTGGCTCTTCTCCCTTACTGCCAGCTTGGAGCGCTGCAGGGGAGTCACTAGGGCTTTATTCTAATAATATAGATCACCGATTCCCCTTACTGCTCCGACCCCCCTCACCAATTCCGCACGCCGCCTCCCTGCAGCACTGCTGGACGGCTTCCCTCTGGCAGGGCTTTAGCTACTGCAGGGAAGCTTTGAGTAGGAAATCCAAATCTGCCAAAAGACCCTTTAGCTCCATGGCGCTCCGATGCCTCCTCTATTGGGCTTCAACCGCACCCAATCTCTGTAGCTGCTGACCGGCTTTCCCTCCTCCCCTTCCCACTGGCTGTAGCTGCTGCTGAGGCGGGAGATTGGTGGTGCTGCCAGCAGTGCTGGGACAAGGTCATCCAGCGCCCAGGGCAAAGATGCCAGACTGCGCCCCCCCCATGATGTGCAAGCTTAGGGGATCCTACACCCAGCAGTTGCTTGTCAAAATCAATACCGCTGTCACTACTACTGTCAGCCTTGTAACAACAGAAGGAAGGTGCCCCCCCATCCCTACAGTAAAGCACTGCACCCAGGGCAGCCATCCCTCATGCCCACGGCCCTGACTGCCCGTGTTCAGGGCAAAGAGCAGAGAAGAGGGCTGGTAAACATGTCAAGTTTAGCAGCCCTTTCCCCAATAAACACAGTGAGCGATCAGTACTGATCGCTCCAGTGGTTATTCTTCACTGAACTGTGTTTACTCTTTTTCAGTTTTTGAATGCATAGGAGCCTGCGTAGAGACATCTATTCATTCATATGCAGTGTAGTTGAGACTGGAGAGATAGGGAATGGGGACTCAAATGTCACGCTGTGCCCGCCCCCCCCCCCCAGCCCCCAAAAAATAATATAAAAAATAACTTTGTAAAAAAAAAATGTAAAAAAGGAAAAACTTGATGTTGAAACAAAAAAAAAAAAAAATGTAAAAACATAGTAAGGTCCCATTCACACAGGAGCATACTACAGTATACACTGGTACAAGGCCGTATTTACCAGTATGAGGATGTGCAGGTGTTCTGTGCATCCCCTGTGCAGGCAGCCCCATTCGTGCCAATTGGGACGCAGTGATTGCATGGACACAGCCGCTGCTCCCAATCTGACATCCATGTGGGTGCATTTCCCTGAACTCCCACTGTCTGCGTTCAGGGCTGTGCGCCCGCACCCACACAGATGTCACATTAGGAGCAGCGCCTGTGTCCATGCAATCACTGCGTTCCAATTGACACGAATGGCACTGCCTGCATGGGGATGCATGGAATACCTGTGCATGTAAACATGGCCTTCACAACGTTAATGGGTAGAGTAAATTTATTCAAAATAGTTTTTTTTACCTAAACTCTTATATGCATTATCTAATGCCCCGATCTATATTCCAAAACAAATATTTGCATACATCAAGTCGTTAATTCTTTTCTATGGGGATCTAAAGCAACTCGGGTCTCACTGTCTATTTTGCAGTTACCAGTAGATAAAGGAGGTTTGGCTTTTCCGGACCGCATGTACTATTTTGCCTCACGATTAGTATATGCCCATTGGTGTATGTTCCCGCAGCTGGGTAATGCGGCGGTGGAGGCAGCGGTAGCCTCATCATATGAGGCCTTGTTAAACCTCTTTTACAGTGGTGAAGTTCCCACAGGGGGCGGCAAGGACATATTTAAGTCAGCTAAACAAATGATAAAACTGAGCCTGAAGCAAATTAATGATACCCCTCTATCGCTGTCGCCCAATGCTCTACTTTGGTTCAATCCCCACCTAACTGAATTGTTCCGCATGCGGGATGGGCACCAGTGGGCTACATTTGGACTAAAATATCTCCACCAGTTGTTCGATGGAGTGAGATTTAAGACCTTTGTACAACTGAAAAGGGAATTAAATATTCTATCCTCCTTGTAATATCAATATACACGACTGAAACACGCCGCCCAGAGCCAGTTGGGACTGGAATTTGTAGTATTGGAAAATACCACACTAGAAAGGGCCCTGTTGAATCCTGATTACTCCAAACTGATCTCTACCTATTAAAGCTGCACGATTCTGGCCAAAATGAGAATCACAATTTTTTTGCTTAGAATAAAGATTACGATTCTCGTAGCGTAACATCTTACATATGCAAAAAATTGGGCCAACAGCACTGTTTAGTTTTTGTATTTTGAAAGTGTCATTTTTCCGAAAAAAAAATGACCACTGCGCAAACACAGTGTGACATAAAATATTGCAACCACTGCCATTTTATTCTCTAGGGTCTCTACTAAATATATATATATAATGTTTGGGGGTTCTAAGTCATTTTCTAGCAGAAAATACTGGATTTTTACTTGTAAGCAACAAATGTCAGAAAAGATTTAGTCTGTAAACGGTTAAACTAAACTCTGCTATACACTGTGGAGTTCATTCCTTTGAAGTAATTACATTGTATCTCTTCTAGCTTCTTTTATCAGCAGTGACCTCAGGCTTGACTCTCTGCCTAGACTTGGCAGTCTGCCCAGATAGGAGAGACTCAAGTTGCTCCAACTTCCTGGGTAGACCAGGCGACTTGCATTGACTTCTATTACAGTCAAGTCACACTGAGTCGCCACGCATGTCGGACTCCATTAACTGCACTGAAAATTGTGGTAAGGCCTGATGGAGTTTGCAAGGGGGGGGGGGAGTGAATCAAAATTGTGATTTTATTATGATTAATTGTGCAGCTCTACTACCTATTATGGGATTTTACTGGAGGGTGAACATAAACGGTCTGCAAAAATGAGGGACAAATGGAGGGACTTAGTTCCTGAACTGACGGACCAGCACTGGGAAGAAGGACTTAGTACCTATACAGTGATCACAGCTAGAGATAAAATGATACAACTGCGATACTTAAATCACATTACACCCCCCTCAGATTACATAGAATGGGGAGGAGAGAGGACTCCACATGCCATAAATGCCTAGTAATGAAGGGAACCTTTATGCATATGGGGTGGGAATGCAATAGAATTCGTCCGTTGTGGTCTCAGGTCACGCAATTTATTGCCGATACCCTAGATATCCCAAATATTTGTGGTCCACTGAGAGGAATCTTAGGAGTATTTGAAGATGATGCGTTAAGTAGTCAAACAAAAACCTTGATACGTATATTATTCTTCTATGTGCGCAAGCTTATCGCAACACAGTGGATTTAACAGGATTATCTTTCTCTGTCAATGTGGAAAACTTTAGTCAATGCGAACCTCACACTATATAAGATGACCTATGAGGCTAGGGGATGTCTGAAAAAATTCAATAACATTTGGGCTCCATGGGTGGACTCTATAGACACAATACCAAATAATACCTAGATAATGGAACCCGGAGGGGAGGGTTATGTTTAATTCAGCTATGGGAATCCGTAGGTGCCTAGACAGCTAGACCCAGAAGCAGTGGCGGCTGGTGAACTTTTAGGATGGGGGGGCGCCAGGCCCCGCCCTTCCTTTTGATCCCTCCTACTTCTAATAAGCCCCATCCCTTGTATTCCACTTATTGTGTTATGAGTACACAGGTCAGCATCACAGGACACAGTATACAGCTCAGCATCACAGGACACAGTATACAGCTCAGCATCACAGGACACAGTATACAGCTCAGCATCACAGGACACAGTATACAGCTCAGCATCACAGGACACAGCTCAACATCACAGGACACAGTATACAGCTCAGCATCACAGGACACAGTATACAGCTCAGCATCACAGGACACCGTATACAGCTCAGCATCACAGAGCACAGTATACAGCCCCAGCATCACAGTATACAGCTCAGCATCACAGGACACAGTATACAGCTCAGTATCACAGGTGGGGTAAATTGCAGCCAGTATCACAGGTGGGGGCACTTATGCAGTCATTGACACAGTTGGGGGCAGTTATGCAGCCAGTGACACAGTTGGGGACAGTTATGCAGCTAGTGACATAGTTGGGGGCAGTTTGCAGCCAGTGACACAGGTGGGGCAGTTATGCAGCCAGTGACACAGGTGGGGCAGTTATGCAGCCAGTGACACAGGTGGGGCAGTTATGCAGCCAGTGACACAGGTGGGGCAGTTATGCAGCCAGTGAC
>BLSH010406764.1:776920-823811 GCA_018402905.1 Glandirana rugosa
ACAGTGATCGACGTATTGACAGGGGTTGACACAGTGACCGACGTATTGACGGGGGTTGACACAGTTACTGACGTATTCACGGGGGTGGACACTATGACCGACGTTAAATGGGGTGGACACTATGACTCGACATATGACACAGGACACTACGACTCGACATCAGTTATGCAGCCAGTGACACAGGTGGGGGCAGTTATGCAGCCAGTGACACAGGTGGGGCAGTTAGGCAGCCAGTGACACAGGTGGGGCAGTTATGCAGCCAGTGAAACAGGTGGGGCAGTTATGCAGCCAGTGACACAGGTGGGGCAGTTTGCAGCCAGTGACACAGGTGGGGCAGTTTGCAGCCAGTGACACAGGTGGGGCAGTTTGCAGCCAGTGACACAGGTGGGGCAGCTTGCAGCCAGTGACACAGGTGGGGCAGTTTGCAGCCAGTGAAACAGGTGGGGCAGTTATGCAGCCAGTGAAACAGGTGGGGGCAGTTTGCAGCCAGTGACACAGGTGGGGGCAGTTTGCAGCCAGTGACACAGGTGGGGTACATTGCAGAAACAACCCCCCCCTCCCCCAGATCGGGATAAGTCCCGCACTTACCCCATCCAATAGGCAGACAGCAGGCCCTCATGGTCGGGCGGTCACCGGGGAGCCAGGGTCTCTGTGGAGCGGAAGTGACGTCCGCTGCCACAGTGACCCGCCCCCGGCCACTGCATCCAATCACACTGAGCCGGAGGCTCAGTGCAGCCAATCAAGCTATGAGTGTGCGGCTGTTCAGCGCACCCACATAGCTTATAGTGGCTGACCAAAAGGCTCACTACTTGGCTGTCAGATGACAGCCAAGGAGCTGAAAAAAATATTTAAAAAAATAAATAAAGTCAATGTATCGGCACCACCTGCAGGGGGGCGGGGCAGACTTTTTTTTTTCTTCTTTAGGCGGCGGGGAGGCGGCGCCCAAGCGCCCCTTATACACCAGCCGCCGCTGCCCAGAAGACTTAAAGAGGAAGTAAACCCTGATTGGGTTTACTTCCTCTACTTTCCCCTTCAAAATAGATGCATAATGGGCTACTATGCATCGCATAGTAGCCCATTATGTGCCACTTACCTGCAAACGAAGCCTGCAATGTCCGGTGCTGTCCCCTGTGCAGGTGTAGGTGTAATCTGACACTGACGCCAGCAGCGAGAGTACTGACACAAGCTCTTAATTATATGCAATTTATATAGTAAATTTTTTTATCACTTGAATTATTTTTCCCATTGTGGGCATGAGTAGGGCCTCATGTCTAGGTTTTGCCTAAGGCCTCACAAAGTCTAGAGCCACCTCTGGCTGGCGGTGTACATCTTCAGCCCCTCTTCCTAACGGGGCCGCGACTCCGCCTCTGTGACTGACCGGAGTCGTGTGACGTCACGCCCGCGCATGCGTGCGGGAGCCGCCAGTTACAGCACGATCTCAGTGAACAAACGGCACGGAGGCCGTTTCTGCACTGCGCATGTGCCGAAATGACATCGGCACATCTAGTACACTGCATATCTCCTGAACCGTGCAGGTTTAGGAGATATGCAGGGCACCTACAGGTAAGGCTTATTATAGGCTTACCTATAGGTTAAAGTGGTTGTCACGAGTTGACAACCACATTAAAAATAAGTGTAACCCGGAGACAGAATTTTAATGTCAAACAGCAATGTTCTAAGCCTTTCTTTGCTTATTCAAAACAAAATGCACTCTCTTGAACTATTGGAACGTATGGTTTTATTGGTTTCATGTTAAAGGAAATATAATTGGTTTACAAAAAAAAATGTAAAAATTATGTATGCATTCATAAATGACATTGGGTTGAATTGATTAGTTACTGCTGTGGTATTATAATAACTGTAAGTGCTAATGTACAATGTGTAATGTGAGTAACTATCATGTCCTTATGTGCATTATGTGCATATGTCAATAAAAATGTTTAACCTCTTGAGATCCGCGCTATAGACGAAAGACGGCTACAGCGCGGATCTCAATTGCCGGGTGGACGTCTATTGACGTCCGTCCCTTTGCACGCTCCCGGCACGCACTCGGAGGCGGCGGGGCGTGCCCGCGGGTCGGGCGGACTCGATGTCCGCTCCTGACCCGCGATCGCCTGCGGAGCTGCAGAACGGGGAACCGCCAATGTAAACACGGCGGTTCTCCGTTCTGTAAGAGGGGGACATACCAGATCTACTGATCCCTGTCACTGGGATCAGTTAGATCTGTTATGTCCCTGCCAAGCCCACCCCCCCCACATTTAGAACACACCCAGGAAACACAGTTAACCCCTTCACTGCCCCCTGCAGGTTAACCCCTTATGTAGAAGAATATAAATCGGCCAAACCCAATGAATAATTTTTTTTTTATATTTTATTTTTGGATATTTATTAGAGCAAAAAGTAAAAAATATTGTTCTTTTTTCAAAATCGTCACTCTTTGTTTGTTTATAGCGCAAAAAATAAAAACCGCAGAGGTGATCAAATACCACCAAAGGAAAGCTCTATTTGTGGGGAAAGAGATACAGAGGAGGTCTGGTGCCAGAATTATTTATCTCACTCTGAAATTTGAAACGACACCTCACACGTGTGGTGCGATCATCATTTACACTTACGTGTGAGAGTTATGTATGCGTTTACATTTGTGAGAACAGGGGATTGGGATGGGGCACTTTAAAAATTGTTTTTTTTTTATTTAAAACATTTTTTACACATTTCTAATAAACTTTATTGCTATCACAAGGGATGAACAATTTCCCTTCTGATAGGATGGGCTGTGACAGGTCCTCTTTATGGAGAGATCTGATGTATATTAGACCCCAGATCTCTCCTCTGGCCTCCAAACCAGCTGATTAGACAGCAATCAGCCTAAACGGCTGGTTTCCCTGGCTAGTGACCGGCCAGTAAACCCAGTACCCAAGCAGAAGTGACAAAATCCTTGTCGCTTCCAGTTTCTGGTGTCATTGAGAGGACAACATCAGTTCCTGTCTGTGTAGTCCACAAAATGCTGTGGCCAACTGAGCAAGAATTGGGAGAAGGTCAAAACCAGGTATCCCCTCCTCCCTCCCCCCAAAAGGTGCCAAATGTGGTACCAGAGGGGGGGGAGGCAGACAAGCTTTGCTTTAACCATGCCCCTTAAGTCCCTCCCATCATTAACGCAATTTGGCCACACCCACTGTTTACTGCAGTGCACGTAGCACTCTGCATTACTCTTTGTTAGGAAAAGGATTGCTTGGCCCTTCTCCTGGACTCTTTTGCCGTTCGCGCGCTCCCGGGCGTGCGCCGGAAATGGCGCCAAACGGCCCTGTTTAAGCTGCCTGCACCTGTCACCAGGTGCTGTCCGTTCTACAGCGTCTGAGTACCTGTGAGCCCCAGCTCTGCTACTTGATACCTGTTCCTGTCTCTGTGATTCGACCCGGCTTGTCCTGACCTGCTATCTGTCTGCCTGCACCGACCCCGGCTTTCCATGACCATCCGCTTGCCTGACCCCTTATACTGTGCCGCCAGCCCGTTTATGAACTCTGCTTGGACTTTGACCATTCTCTGCCTGACCCTCTTGTACCTTGCCTGCCTGCCAGTTGCCGACCCAGCCTGTACGACCATCCATCTGCCTGCACGACCATCTGGAGCTTCACAACACCACCAGTGACCATCCAGCCCTCGTGCCATCCCGCACTCCGGGACTTCCTGTTTCTACTACCAAGGGTCCCCGAATCGGATGTGTAAGAGTGGTTGTTCCCTGCAAAAGACAGACTGCACCGCCAGGACCGTGACACTTTTCTACTTGGCATGCCCAACAGTGCCCTAGGTCTTTTGCAATCCTAGAAACAACCCTGGCACAATGAAACCCATGTCCACCCTTCACTGTGGCACACTAAGCACACCATTATTTTTTTTTCCTTTCAAGCAATGGAGTCCAACTTTTTTTGCACACAGGCCCACTGATTTAATAAAGCCCCTAACTCCCTGTCATTCACCTCACCGCCCGATACCTTCCTGCATATTCCTCTCCCTCCCACATGTATCTCCAGATCCTTGGCTCCCTCTTATCCACCTCTACTATACAAAACTGTCCAGCCTGTCATCCATTCATTCTTTCTCCTGCCAGCTGACACTCATCCTCTGTGTAACCTACCTACCCTGCATGTGTCTCCCACTCCTTGTCCTTCTCTTATCCTACATCACTTATTGCCACCACTCCTTCTCTATTCCCTTGCTGTTGTTCACAGCCCCTAATCCACAATTATTTATCTCAATGACATAAAAGGGCTTATGTTTTTCCCACTGACATCAATGATAGGGCTCATTTTTTCCACTGATTGGGGTTATCCCACTGGCTTGTTTGACTAGCACTGACAGCAATGATTGTCACTTGGTTAATGTCACGGGGATTCATTTGACGATTTACACTTATATTACAACCACTGACACCAATTGGTGCTTATTTTATTCACACTGACATCTAGCAGTTCTGTCAAGTCATCCAGGAAACTCAGGAATCACTTAACATTTCAGGGTGGTCTCCCAGTGCCCCCCCATTCTTAACTACAGGGGCTCCCCTATCTTACCTGGTTACTACCACTTCCTGCATGCAGTTACATCAGTGCTGTTGGAGTGGTGGGGTTGGGGCAGAACATACTTTCTGGGTGAGCAATGGGCTTTGAATAACACAGGAGGGCAGAAGTGTGAGCCTAGATCGAATGTGTGTTACTACTTTGCCTAATGAGTGTCCCCCAGGGTGTGCTAGAACAAGCAGGCTACCTACCTACTGTATGGCCACTGTATACAAGTCTGATGGACCCTGGGCAGGTCTTTAACATGAGCTTTATGTACTATTTGTAATGAGGAGGTGACTCATTGACAGTACATGTAACAGCACACTCCCTGTCTTGTATTGTAAATACCACTATGTTATATCATAACGGTAGTTATGCGATGCAAATAAACATTGGTGCAATTTGCAGCTGTCTTGAAGACCTGAAAGACAAAAATAACATACATGTATATGCAACAACAGAAACTGCAATAAAGCATCAAGAAGTGTCTCTTAAATTTCAAGGCACATTCTTCTTGTGGTAGAAACTCAATCCAACAGACCTAGATAAGCAAGTTCAGCCTCCAAAAGGCAAGAGTAAAACAAGTAAAACAAGTCTATGTTTCTATGTTTCTAAGTTCTGTGATGGGTCTGAGGAAAATCTTTACAGTTCCTTGTCTGGCAACCTTCACCTCTACCTTGCGCACCATACCATCCTCACTAGGAATGGTTTTTACAATGAGTCCCATGGGCCATTCAATTCTTTTGGCTTACTGGTCTTTGAGCAGAACAAGGTCTCCAACTTGGAGGTTAGGGTTCAGATGTTGCCATCTATCTTCCAACGTTTCCAGAAGCAGTTGGCTAGGTGTTGTACTCGCTTTCATTGTTCACAGTATAAGTTCCCTTCTTTAAAGTCTCCAGGTAGAACAGGAACAGATCCAAGCTTCGGCGTAAGAAGAGTAGCTGGAGTGAGGATGGTTGGGTACTCCGAATCTGTCGACACTGGAACAAGTGGTCTTGAATTAATTATGGCGGACACTTCTGCCAGAAAGGTGTTTAAACTCTAATGACTAAGACTTGTGGAGTTCAAGTCCATTAACATAGAGTCCAGTATTCTACGTGTAATGCCTATCATTCTCTCCCATGAGTCACCCATATGGGAAGAATGAGGAGGATTGAAAGTCCATGTACAGCCCCTTTCAGTTAAAAAGTCTTGGATGGGCTTAGAGTCGAGCTGTAACTCTCGGCAGGCTGCGGTAAAGTTGGTTCCACAGTCAGATCTTAATGACTTCACTGGCCCTCTGATGGCAAGGAATCACCTTAGAGCGTTAATAAAACTCAAAGCATCCATGGATTCTATAACTTCGATGTGTACCGCACGCACACTCTTGCAGCACTGCCCAATATTTGCTATTTGCTTGACCACCTCGTTCTGCGTGCTGTTACCATCCATGGCCCAAAAAAAACCTCTAAACCGACGTGAGTGCAAAGTCGGTCACTACTTAATCTGTCAGCTGGCAAATCTGACATTTGCTGTTGCTGATGTTTCCCTCTTAGCTTGCGGCATTGAACATAATTGTGCAGTATAGTTGAAATCTGTCTTTTTGCTCCAACAATCCACAGGCCTGCGGCTCTTATGAGTGAGATGTCCACCTTGGTGCTTAACCTTTTCATGGTAGTACCATATGAGCAAGGTGGAGAAATGATGATGACCAGGTATGATATGAGGATTTTGTTCTTGTTCTCCCAACTTGGCCTTGTTTAACCACTTCAGCCCCGGAAGGATTTCCTATGTTAGGACCAGAGCACTTTTTGCGATTCGGCGATGCGTTGCTTTAACTGACAATTGCGCGGTCGTGCGACGTTGTACCCAAACGACATTTGCGTCCTTTTTTTCCCACAAATAGAGCTTTCTTTTGGTGGTATTTGATCCCCTCTGCGTCATTTCTGATCGCCGCTATAAACAAAAGAAGAGCGACAATTTTGCAAAAAAAAACAAATTTCTTACTTTTTGCTAAAATACAAATCCAAAAAAAAAAATATAAAAAAACATTTTTTTCTATCGGTTTTGTTCGATTTATATTCTTCCTCATATTTTTGGTAAAAAAAATCGCAATCTGCGTTTATTGATTGGTTTGCGCAAAAGTTGCCGCGTTTACAGATGATGAGAATTAAATTTCTGGGGTTTTTATTTTTTTTATTTTTTACTAGTAATGGCGGCGATCTGCGATTTTTAGCGGTACTGCGATATTGGGGCAGACATGTCGGATCATTTTGACACTTTTTTGGGACCATTGGCATTTATACAGCGATCAGTGCTATAAAAATGCACTGATTACTGTGTAAATGCCATTGGCAGGGAAGGGGTTAACCTGCAGGGGGCGCTCTAAGGGTTAACTGTGTTCCCTGGGCGTGTTCTAACTGTGTGGGGACTGCCCTGGCTGGGGAAAGGGGATGATCACAGCTTTCACTTACAGGAAGGCTGTGATCATCGCCCTTCCCCCTTCAACAGAACGGAGGTCCGTGTTTACATACACGGACCTCCGTTCTTTCAGTGCGGGGGAGCCGTAGCGGGCGGCGATCGAGTCCGCCCTACCCGCTCCCTGGCTCCCCCCGAACACAGTGAGCGCGCCTCCGGCAGCGCGCGCTGACAATGCTAGTTATCGTGGCCGCCGTCCTGTGACGGCGGTTCGCGATAACGAACCACCTTGTCGCCTCACGCTGCGGTGGGCGGTCGGCAAGTGGTTAAACGTCCACCAACCCTTAGCATGCCATGGCTGTCAATGAATGTATTCAGGTTGGCAATTGGACTGTTTTTTTGGAATGTCCTGCTTGTCACTGATACATTTCATTTCTGAGCTAAAGACATTCTGTTGTTCACTGCATACTATGATGAGTTCACTTTCAGCAATGTCCTTTGCAGAAAGGGGTTTTTGGCATAAGTGCCAGCCTTGACAGTCAGCATCATTGGACTTAGTGTGATAGCAGTGAGCAATATGAACTAACCTTG
Organism: Glandirana rugosa; assembly: GCA_018402905.1. Lineage (NCBI taxonomy): Eukaryota > Metazoa > Chordata > Amphibia > Anura > Ranidae > Glandirana > Glandirana rugosa. The sequence continues at coordinate 784,462 of BLSH010406764.1, forward strand.
CAATAGTGGCGTCAGGGCCGTCTTTAATATTGATTGGACCCTGGGCAAATATTTTCTTGGCCCCCCCCTTATGCAATTTCACTCTCCACCTGCTCTGAGACACACAAATAGCAACTAGACTCAAAATCAGTTTAGTCAATCAGAGCAGTGATTTTGATCGCTTCTTGGTCGCCAGAGGTTACAGCATATCATTACCACTTACTGACTGGTTGCTAGAGGTTACAGCGCACATTACGGCCCTCTGATTAGTTGCTAGAGGTTACAGCACATGCTTTCTGCTTGTTTGGTTGCTAGAGATTACTGTACATCAATTCTGCTCACTGATTGGTTGATAGATGTTACTGCACACCATTACTACCCACAGATTGGTTGCTAGAGGTTACAGCACATCATCTCCTCACTGCCTGCACACCATGGACTGGGGAATGCAGTCACCTTCCTGACACCACAGAAATGTGCTGCCCTTTAGCAGATACACAGCAGTGGCATCAATTATTAATGACACCCTCACACATCTGCTGACATGTGCTGTGGAATTTTAAGCATGCCTTTGTCTCCCCAGTGGGCAGCATCCAGTATAGGTGATGGTGAATATGACCTCGGGGGGCATGATATACATATGAATGCCACCTTTGTTTACATATCAGTGCAGCTGGCCAACACTGTTTACATATGAATGCTGCCGCTATTTACATATCAATACAGTTATTTACATGTAAACATAGGGTCTGCAGGTGAGTCATCTGTACACAACAATAGGGCAGAATTGCACAGCTTTAGTAACAGCACTTCTATATCGGGACACAGCACAGGTCTAAAACTTCAAGGGACAAGGGAATTTAAACCAGGATAGTTGGCAAGTATGAGGCAGCTGCTTTGGGCCCCACAACAATGACAGGGCCCAGGGCAGCTGCCCCTTTTGCCCTGCCTTCAAGATGGCCCTGAGTGGCGTACAAGCCTTGTCCACTTGGAGGAACAATCAAAGCGTTGGGAACCCAAGATCAATCTTTGTTCAGATCTGATGACAAGAATCTTAACTTCAGACCAAATCTCTGGATCGTTGTCAGGATCTAGAAGACTGAAAACCTCAGGTGCGATTTCTTCAGAATGATTCAGCAGGAATTCAGGGCCCGTTAACCAAGAAGAGTTTGCGAAGACACTTGCAGACATTGGTCTGGTGGCATGATCTGCAGGATTATGCTCCGATGGAACATGATGCCATTGTTGAGGCCTTGAGGATTTTCTGATTCTTTCTACGCGGTTGCTGACATAGACATAAAAGCATTTTGTCCGATTGTATATGTAGCCCAAAACAACCTTGCTGTCTGTGTAGAATTTGATGTAATCAACTGTATGAATGTCTAACTCACGCAGTATAAAATCTGCAATTTCTATGGCTAGTACAGTCCCACAAAGTTCAAGCCTGGGAATTGTGTGCTCAGGCTTAGGCGCTAACTTAGCCTTGCCAAACAGGAACCCTACATGGGTTTGATTGTGAGAGTCTCTAAAGTAGGCAACAGCTGCTATGGCCTCAGTGGATGCATCTGAGAAGATGTGAATCTCTTTTCTCCGACTTTCAGCAAGGGAAGCTGAAGTGTAGCAGCGTGGTATATCAATTCCATCTAAGGCATGTAGAGATTGTTTCCAGGACTTCCACTTTGAATATTTGTCTGTTGGTAGCGGAGCATCCCAATCTTGAATAGTCTCTGCTAGTTGTCTTAATAAGGATTTACCTTGTATGGTGATGGGAGCCGCGAATCCCAGTGGATCGTATAGACTGTTCACCACTAACAGGACACCACGTTTGGTGAATGGCTTGTCTGCAGAGATGACTTGAAAGCCAAAGGTGTCCTTAAATAAGTTCCACCGTAAGCCCAGACTTCTCTGAACAGGAGGCATGTCCATTCCCAGATTTAAATCTTTAAATCCTGTGGCATGATAACCAGGCTGGAAGGCTTTCATCACAGCAGCACTGTTTGAGGCAATCTTATGAAGTCTGAGGTTGGCCTCAGAAAGCATACCTTGAGTCCTTTGGAGCAAGTCTATGGCTTCTTCATCTGTGGGTAAGGATTTGAGTTGATCATCCACGTAGAAGTCTATCTCAACGAAGTGTCGAGCATCTGCACCACACTCCTTTTCACCATCAAGAGCAGTCCTTCGTAGACCATATGTTGCTATAGCAGGCGAGGGACTGTTTTTGAATACATGTATTTTCATGTGGTATTCAATCACTTCATTGTTTATGTTGTTGTCACAGTGCCACAGAAATCTTAGGAAGTTTTTATGGTCTTCTCTTACTTTAAAGTAATGCAACATTTGTTCATTGTCAGCAGTTATGGCAACTGGCTCTCTTCTGAACCTCATAAGTACTCCTACAAGGTTGTTGGTTAGGTTAGGCCCAGTAAGAAGAACATCATTCAGGGATACACCTTGATGCTTGGCACTCGAATCAAACACTACCCTAATTTGCTTTGGCTTACCTGGGTGATACACTCCAAAGAAAGGCAGATACCAGCACTCGTCATATTCAAGAAGAGGTGGAGCTGGTTCAGCGTGATCATTGTCAAAGATCCTTTTCATAAATGCAATGAAATGTTTCTTCATTTCAGGCCTGTTCTTTAGTGTTCGCTGAAGTGAGTTGAATCTGGTTAAAGCTTGCTCATGATTATTTGGAAGTCTCACTCTTGTAGCACAAAGAGGTAATGGTGCAACACAGCTGTTATATTCATCTTTGTAGAGTTCATTGTCCATTATTGTGATGAACTCTCTATCTTCAGCTGACAAGGCTGTTCTGTTGTCATCACGTGTAGTACAAAACACTGTGTTACCTAAGTTGTCATCATAGGGAATGGGAATAACATCAGATACCTGGATGATGTCAAGAGGCTTCTCCCTTACTTCATAGTGATGAGGGCATTGTCTGATGTAAGATGCACGCCCATTTCTTAGCACATGAGTCTTGAAGTTAATCTCAGATGGCATTCGCATTCTGTTTGAAAGCATACCTCGCCCACTATTACCTAGCCTAGATCAAGTCTTTGTGCCTATGGAGCGTTGTCAGATCCGTTGCACTGCTGGTGCACTTTATGTACTCTGAGAATGTCTCTTCCCAGCAAGACTAGTATTTCAGCATCCATGTCCATTGGAGGAATATCATTAACCAGGTGTCTTAAGTGGGGATGGTGATATGCTGCCGCTGGAGTAGGAATTTCTTCCCTGTTGTCTGCTATTTGGTCATAATCAACTAATGTTGGCAAGAGTATGCCCTTCTTTGCCTTGATATGGGAGACCATGAACCCATCAGCCCTTCTGCCGGAGGTTTCTATACAACCAGAACAAGTGTTGAGAGTATATGGTGTTGCATGTCCCTTTATGCCAAACATCTGAAAGAATTTAGACCTGACCAGGCATTTGTTGCTCTGCTCATCTGTTATGGCATACATCCTGGTAGCTTTCTCAGGTTGATCCTTTGGATATATTTTGACTAGACATACCTTGGCACAGCATTTGTGGCTTGATCCTTCTCCACAGACCTCGGTACATGAAGAAGAGGTATTAGTAATGGCTGAAGCATGGCTTTGTTGCTCCCCGCCATGATCTGATGCAGGGTTCAATGTAGGTGGCTGCTGTGGATTGTCTGGGAGTGGAGCAGGATGCATAGCTGTAACATGTTTGTCACTACTGCATTCTGTGCACTTGATGGCAACTTTACAGTTTTTAGAAAAATGGTCATAGGAAGCACAGCACCTATAGCATATTCCAAGTTTCTGGAGAATCTCCCTGCGTTCTTGGACAGTTTTTTCCCTGAGCCCACGACATTTCTTTAGAGGGTGAGTTTTTTTGTGAATAGGGCACTGACAATTTGGATCTTGATCTATATCACCCGAATCACTCTGGTGAGCAGGAGAGGATAAGGCAGATGAGATGTCTTTTTCGCAGATACTGCTCTATATAAGTCTCTTTTTTAACTGCTTTATCATGCCTCGATGATGATGACGCAGGTAAGCTAGACTCGCTGAAGCTGAAGCTGAAGCTGGGATCATTTCTCGTCCAGGCTTGTTCACTGATGAACTTGCAAAAGTATATGAATGGAGGGAAAGATACATTACAGTCTCTTTTATATCTTGAGCCCTGCTATGCCCATTTCTCTTGTAGGTGGTATGGCAGTTTAGACTCCTCTGGATTCACACCATGGGCGGTGTCCAGTTAGCTCAGCCCAAGTAGATGAGGGTCTGTCTTTGCCAACTCCAGCTCCATGAGGAGGTCACTTAATTATTTTTTTTTTTTGTTTACAAAAAGCTTTATTGGAAGGTTAGGTACAAAAAAAATAATTACAACATATGTTAACAGTGTAATCAAAGAGGTAGACATATAAAACATAGTGTAAAAGATGTCAGGTAATGAGTTCTACATAAGGAATAGTTAGTCATTAATTATAGAATCTCAAAGAGCCCATTTTTGTTCATATGAACTGATTTGGTCATGTAGAGTACAATGGATATATTCTGTTAGTCTAATTGTAGACATCCTTGATATAACTTGTTGCCAAGAGATACTAGGGGTACGCCAATTGCATGCGATCATCCAGATGATAGCACTACAAAGGGTATGCAACAATCTATTCATGTGACTGGGTATGTTGGGGATTTTCCTGAATAGAAGGCATATTTGAGGAGAAAGAGAGATTGTGTCAGACGTTAATTTGACTGCGATGTTTGTAGCGGATTTCCATATTGAATCTAAATTTTTACAGTTCCAGAATATATTTAAAAGCGTTCCTTCATTTCATTCTTACGGAGATTGCCAATCATTGAATGCCAATCCCTTATAGAGATACTGCAGTTGAGTTCTTGTTCCCATTGGAGCATAGGTTTAGATTTATCTAAAATTTGGGGGTTGATACAGAGTTTGTATAAAGCAGAGATCTGTCCTCTATCTCTAGAGGAGGAAATACATATTTGTTCGAAGGGAGAGGGAATATTGAGGTTATTAAATGTATAGTGGGAGGAATAGAATTCTTTGATCAAGTTATAATTAGAAAGTTCAGAGGGAGGGAGATTATAGGTGTTGCATAGGTGTACAAAGGTAGCAAAGTGATTGTTTTGTGTAAGGGATTTCAAGCTGGTGAGTCCCGCCTGTTTCCAAAGGATAAACTCATCGGGATTGTTGAATGCTGGAGGAAAAAGCGGGGGTCACCAAAAAAAGAGGCTAGTATAGAAGTATGCAGGGTTAATTGTAGAGAGTCTTTATGTTTTATCCAAATTTGGAGAGAATGGGCAACAATTTTGTTAAGCTTATACATCTTTTTTGAATTCGATATGTTGGACCAAGCAATGCTCTCCAACCTGAATGGGTAGATGGCATTGCGTTCAAAAGTAATCCATGGTATTGAATTAATAGGGTTAGACCATTGTGCAAGTTGGAGGAATCTGGCGGATAGGAAATAAAGCCAAAGGTTAGGTATGCCCAAACCTCCCAATGCTTGTGGTCTATGAAGCAATGCATTGTTGCATCTGGGTCTGCCACCCATCCAGATTAATCTATTAATAGATCTCTGGATCGATTCCATTTTGTTTTTAGGTATTAATATTGGGAGGGCTCTAAAATAGTATAGAAACTTAGGTAGTATTACCATTTTAACGGCGCAAATTCTTCCCAGAAAGGAGATACGGTAGTTAGACCAGTTTTTAAGGAGGTTAAGGATGTTTTTGAAGAGATTGGGATAGTTAGCTTGAAATAGCGTGTTATATGTAGAAGTAATATAGATGCCTAGGTATTTAAATGAGGATGAACACCATTTGAAGGGAAATAGATTTTTTAATTTACCTAATAGATTAGGCTGTATATTAATAGCTATGGCTGAACATTTATCTAAGTTTACTCCCAAGCCCGAAACGTTGTAGAATAGATTTAGCACTTCGAGTAGGTTTGGAATTGATTCCAGAGGGTCTGTGATGAATAACATCACGTCATCCGCATACAGACTCAATTTGAATTCGCTTTGGGCTTTGGGGTATCCTTTAATTTTAGGATGATCTCTAAGGGCTTGTGCCAATGGTTCAATAGCAAGGGCAAAAAGTAGTGGGGATAAAGGGCAGCCCTGCCTAGTGCCTTTTCTCAAGGGGAAAAATTGTGAATTACAGCCGGGTATTTTGATTCTAGTTTGGGGGTTCTAAGAAAGGGTAGTTTAATATTGTCTAACCAGGTCTGAGCTACTCTGTTTGGGAGAGGATGTGGATTGGACAGTATGTTTTGATAGAAGCTAGTAAAGATGTCCATTACTTCTTGTGGGTGTGAGACTGTGTTGCCATTTTGGGTTTTGAGCTTGTAGACATGTGTAGGGGAGATTTGTTGTTTAAGTTTCCTAGCGAACATAGTAGAGGTCGAATTGCTATGAAGGAGGAATTTTGCTTTTGAGAATCTAAGGGTTTTTTCGGTGTCCGCAGAAAGTAAAGAATCTAAGGCCTGTCTTTTGGTTTGTATTTGTTGATTTATGTCAGTAGAGGGAGAATTGATATTTTTTTTATATAGATTGTCTAATTCTAAAGTCAGAGTCTTAATATCCCTTATTTTATCTCGATTTTTAATGGAGGCCAGTTTGATAATTTGGCCTCTAATAACGGCCTTATGAGCCGACCAAAGGGATTGTATTAATATATCGTCGGTATTATTTAGTTTAAAGTATTCTTCTAGATGAGATGCTATTTCATTTATAATAATAGGGTTGGAGAGTAAGGAATCGTTAATTCTCCAGTTGTATGGAGTGGGGGATAGACCGATTTGTGAGGTCTCAAATATAGTGATTTGGTGGTCAGACCACGGGCAAGGATATATCTCAGCTCTTACAGAGTTGGCCAGTAGTATAGGGGTGCAGAATACGTAATCTAGTCTGGCGTAGCTATTATGGGGATGGGAATAAAAGGTATATGATCTGCAACCTACATTATGGGCACGCCAAGTATCGATAAGTTGGAAATCGTATAGAGAATGGGTTAATGATTTAGGAAAGGCCTTAGAGTGGGGAGTGACAGAGCTTCTATCAAGGGAAGGATTAGCCGCTAAATTAAAATCTCCACCAATAATTAAGTGAGAGGACTCGTGTAGGGCGAGGACATCAAAAAAGGACTTAAAAAAAGAAGTGTGTGAGCTGTTAGGGGCGTACACTGATGCTATTGTGACAGCTTTTCCTCCAAGAAATCCTTTAATTATTATATATCTACTTTCAGGATCTTTAAAAACTTTATGAAATTAAGGTCACTTAATTCTTGAAGCTTGTGATGATCTTTGTTTCCTATTTTTGGAAAGCTTTTTTGGAAAGCTTTGCAGTCTCTTGAATAGAGCACTTTCTATGCCTTCAGAGCTAACATAGGTTTGTTCAAATCTTTCCCATGCAGCAGCAAGACCTGCATCTAAGTAGTCAACATGCACTGCTATCAGTCTTTTAACACGATCTGCAGATTCTGGCCCCAGCCACTTTATGAGCAAATCAAGTTCCTCCATGGCAGTAAGGTTGAGATCAGTGATAGAAGCTTTGAATGTTGATCTCCAAGCTCTGTAGTTCTTTGGACAGTCATCGTACCTTGAGAGGCTAATGTTAATGAGCTTGCGGCGAATCATATATCTGGCGAAGTCAAACAGGTCTGATTTCTCACTCTTTGGTGCCAAAGTAACTTGTGGGACCCCTTGGGTGTGAAAGTTCTCTGGTGAGTAAGGGTGAGGGTTACCAGGATAAAATGATGTTGCAAGAGCATCTAGCTTAAGTCTCTAAGGCTTCTGTTGGCTGTTGCTTGATCGGTGGCTTGTCGCTGGCAATTACCTTGTCGTTGGCAGGAGGTGATGTGGTTTGTTGTGTTAATACACTTGCTGTGTGGACTTGAAGAGGCTCAGACTTGTGCGTGTTAGAGGTCTCTGTGTTGAGAGTCCAAATGATAATGTTAGTAGGTGGTACAGGAGAGGATTCTGTACCATTGCAAACATGGGCGTCCGCAGAACTTTTTTCAGGAGGGGGCATCATTTTAAGTTCACCCATGCTCCGCCCCTTTCTACAATGTCATGAATGGGAGGGGCTTAGCCGCGACTCGCAATTATTTATTTTTAAGGGGGAAATGGCAGACGTTATTCCAGGCGTGTGCTATGTACAGGGTACAGATTCCAGGCGTGTGCTATGTACAGGGTGCAGATTCCAGGCGTGTGCTATGTACAGGGTGCAGATTCCAGGCGTGTGCTATGCCAGTATGCATGCCCAATCCCCCCCACAGAGCTCTCTTCCCCCCACAGAAGAGAGTTGTCTATAACTCACAGTGGCAGGTCAGGCTCCTGTTGATACACGCTGCAGGCTTGAGTGGCTGTGGATAACCCACCTTGCCCCCTCCTCTGTCTGTATATGCAGAGCTGGGAGAGCAGGAAGGGTTTTGTGTGTGCTGACTCCCGATGCTAGACTGCCGGCTGCCATCCACAGTGTTTTCTACCTTCCTGTGCCGGGTGCTGGTACATAGAGAGTGTTCCAGCGCCCAGCACCTGCTCACACTCTGTGCGCTGCACTCGGGTGATTAGGGTGTGCATGCCTGGGCACAACCGTGCACACACCTATGGCGGACACCTTGCAATCCCTGATTCCAAGGGGGGGGCACTTGCCCCCCCTTGCCCCTACCTGCGGACGCCCATGATTGCAAACACTATGGCTTAGCACATATTTACTGGTGCATTCAATTGGATCTTCCTCTTCTGCTGGAATAGAACAGTCTGAGTTATCACTTCCTCCCATTGCTTGTTCAAGGACCTTCAGCCTTGCTAGGGCAGCTGCTTCCTCCCCTTCCATTTGCAGAGTCTTTATTTGAGATTCCACCTTTACTTGGTGAGCTTTGCTCTGAGCTTCCATTTCGGCTTCTTTTCTGGCAAAGGTGTTTCACATTTTATTTGCTTTCAGGCTTGCACGGGCCTGTATTAGCTTGTCACTTATTGTTGAGCTTCTAGAGCGAGAAGATCTAGAAGAACATGTTGTGAGCTTAGTAGATGAGGATTTATGAGATCCGGTCTCCTGCAGTTTAGCGATGTGGAGTTCCGCCTTATCCTTGGCATCTTGCACTAAGAGATCTCTTTGTTGGTTTAGTTCATCTGTCTTAGTCAGTTCTACTAAAGTGCCCTCTACATTAGTATTCCTTTAAGAAAGCTGTGTATTTTGCAGACAAGCGCTTTTAGCGCTCATACGCTGCAGATAGGCGATCTGTAGAATTTCTTAATTCAGCTTGTTGATTGCAGCGTGGCAAGACTGACATGCAGTATGTAGTTTTGCCCCACAGTTCAGACAGCTTGCTGGAGAACTCATCTCTAGTGGTTTCGTAGTTTTCTCTAAGTTTCTGTGTTGGTATTATTGTGCGCTTGGGTCTTATACTTTGCTCTGCAATATCTATAGAATCTGCTCCCTGTACATCTGTGTGGTCAGAGGCATGATGTATCTGTGTATTCAGCGATAAAATAATTTTCAGAGACTTGTCTAGACATTTTCTCAAGTTTTGCAAAAGGTGATTACTGTCTCTTTAAGAAGACGAACAGCAGCTTAGACAGGTGGAATAACACAGTCCAATGCAGAGAAACAGTTTTCAACATTCACTGATGAAGTGCAGTAAGCTTGTGCGACCATGTGCTTTCAAAGGATGGCGGATGGCACTGAGCTTGATTGCAGATTAAACATACATATCTACACAGCAGGCTGTAGGAATTCTACCACATGTTTTGACTATTTTGACTCCAACTGTTGTAATAGTGACTTATCCCTTGCTGAGACCTGTATGCCTGGCCTGTATAAGAAGATATAATCACCGCGAACAGTCTTTATCAGATAGCTTGAACTCACCAGACACCGATTCTTCCATAAGCGTAGATTTATTGCAAATAGCAGGTACAGCAGACAACAAATGGGGCAGATGGTTGAAAGATGGTATCTGCAGGTCAAAACATGGTAATGTGTTCCCGGATGCTAGCAGATTGTGTGAGGCCTAGATATACGTGGCCATCTTCTTCCTCATGAGACAGAGAGAGGACACAGGAAGAGGAAGTTACATCACAGAGTGAACCAGGAAAAGGAATCTTCTCAGAAGATGGGAGGGAACACACTTAGAAAACAGAATAGGATAGTGCATTATCCAAAACAACCACAAGATGGCAATAACCAACTTTATAAACATTACTATAACTATACATAGCATTATGCTTGCATGACAGTACATGTAACCGCACACTGCAGATCTGATCGTATGTCTGCAGATATGTTACTGGTGGTGTCATTGCAGATATGATTGTATGTCTGCAGATATGTTACTGGTAGTGTGACTGCAGATCTGATCGTACAGTATGTCTGCAGATATATTACTGGTGGCGTCACTGCAGAAACGATGTGTTACTAGTGGTGTCACTGCAAATCTAATCACTATAGATCTGATTGTATATCTGTGAACGCCTTACTGGTGGTATCACTGCAGATCTAAAATAAATGTTAAATTTAAACACAGTAAGAAATTGAAGCCAAACTCCAGCTCACACTTTATAATCAGCTACAGCAAAGTGTTTTTTTGTTTTGTTTTCCTTTTGGGATAAAGGTTTAGAAGAAGAAATAAAAGCTGATCATTGTAAGCACCCCTGCCAGTGTTAAAAGGTGTGTCTCATCTCTATAACTGATACATTCTGCTGGAGAGCTTGTACTTTTCAAAAACAACAGACATACTGGCTGAATCACCAGATAAAAAAAGAAGAGAAAAGCCTAAAAAGAACATTAATGCAGCCATCACATCTAAGAATTGTTAATCTGCAATATAGTAAATGTTTGCTTTTGGGGTTAATACTGCTTTAAAGTGGTTGTCAACCTGTGACAACCACTTTAACCTACAGGTAAGCCGTTTCTCCACTGAGATTGTGCCGTGACTGGCGGCTCCCGCGCGCATGCACAAGACTGACGTCATGCGACTCCGGCCAGTCACTGAGCCGGAGTCGTGGCCCCGGAAGGAAGAGGGGCAGAAGATGGACGCTGCCTGCACAGGGGACATAGCTGGACGTCTCAGGCTTTGTTTGCAAGTAAGTGACACATAATGGGCTACTATGCGATGCATAGTAGCCCATTATGTTTCCACTTTGCAGGGGAATGTACAGGAAGTAAACCCTGTCAGGGTTTACTTCCTCTTTAAATCAAATTAGTCACAATCCCTATCTAAATTAGCCACACCTAGATTTCACTGTTGCGATCTTCACATGCCGCTACTGCGATCTTTACACGCTGCTACTGCATTATCCTGGTAAACTTCTCCCTGGGTTGACAGCTCTGCATTGCAGGGTCTTTGTGGCATGGACCTATTCTTTTGAACGGGTCGCATTCAGCGGCAGTGCCCCCTGATGTTTTTATTGCAAAACACTGTGGTTGTGGCAGGAGTACAACCCTGAACAGCTGCATGCCCTAATTTAGGTGGGCAGTACAACCATCGCTTAACCACCTAATTTTAACAACCACCCATGCGAACAAGCCGCAAATTGGCTGTGGTATGTGTGTGTTACCAGGCTGCAGCGCCTAGCCATTGTCACCTTGCACATTGGACCTTTTTCTTTATTTTTCTCCACAACTCTGTTCACTTATTTGTGTGTCACCTTTTATACTCAGGATTGTAGGATGTGGGTCTTCAAGCCTTCCCTGAAGTCTAGGGGGAGAATATGTGGCCATGAAGTACAGGAGAGAATGTACCCTAATAAAAGTATGTGATTTTGTGGTTATGTGATTTTACAAAAAAAGTGTGTGGCCATCAGGTTCCTTCCTCCCCTGCCTTGGAGGATCTCTCTTCGGGGAGCCCCCTACTTAAAGCGGTAGTAAACCCGCTGACAAAAAAAATAAATTAAAAAAAAATCCTGCAAGACAATAGCATAATATGTTAGTATGCATCGCATACTAACATATTATGAAATACTTACCTTAGAACGAGGCCCCCGATGCCCGAGTCGGTCAGCGCTAAGGACGCTGACATGTTTGTCCTCTTCTGTCTTCCGGGTACGCGGCTCCGGCGCTGTGAGTGGCCGGAGCCGCGTGACGTCACTCCCACGCATGCGCGCGGGAGCTCTTTGCTCCGGCAGCCAGCTCTGAGTTGCTGGCCGCCTCGGCCGGATCGTCAGAGCGCATGCGCCGCTAATGTCAGCGGCTGCATGCAGGGCGAATATCTCCTAAACCATGCAGGTTTAGGGGATATTCTTTTTACCTACAGGTAAGCCTTATTATAGGCTTACCTGTAGGTAAAAACAGCTTTTAGGGTTTACTACCGCTTTAATGTTTGTTGGTTGTCTTTGGCTGATTATAAAAAGAGGGATCCACTAGGTCTTTTGTCTAGGTTGACCTGAGAGTGCCTTACCCCCGTCAGGAGTCTTGTGCTCTGGGGTGGAAGGGGGTCAGGGAAATGTCCTTTCAGTGGCATAACTAGAACCTTCCAGGCCCTGGTGCAGGAAACAATGAAGGGCCCTTCCCTCTGAGCTCGGTGGCGGAATGCCAGGGCCCGGCCGCAAGTGTGACATTTGTGACCCTGGTAGATCTGCCACTGGTGTCAATTCTTTTTTTTTTCTACCATTTATTTATTTTTTTACAATATTTTTTTCTTTTACAAGTTTTTAGGAGCCCCATTGGGGGGCTTTGGTGAAGTATCAGGGGTGTAAATAGACCTTCACCTTTGAGACAGATCCAAATACACCTGGTCTGACTGGGCGTGTGGGTAAGCTGAGACACACTTTTGTATCCCTCCCCATTATATTTTGTACAACAGTTGTATACAAAAACATTCATTCACTATGATAATGGCAGCATACATTTATACTGCCAATGATTAACGTATTACCAATCTCTGTAGATATCCCTCCTGATGAAGCGGTTATCTGCGAAACATGTAGAGGATCCATGATATCTATGTCCCGACACCATTTGAATATTGTCTCCCCCTATCTATGGGGTATGCTGTGGAATGGTGTAACTAATGTTTTATGATTTATGTTTGTCAAATGTTTGTCTTTTAATTTAATGTATTAGGAATAAAAAACCTTGATGTAATTTTACCTTGCCTTGTTTCACTGGTTGCAGGGTATTGGTTGGGGACCATCTACCCTGATTTATATATTTATAACTTATCATGGATGAGACACCTTAACCTTGGTTACCCCTAGTTGGTCTGTTGAGGTACTGCATCCACCTTTGAGACAGAGATAGGGGATTGAGGGTACAGCCTTGAATCACCATCTCTGCAGCCTCAGCAGCACAGAATGCATGGACAGGAATAGCTCTGTACAGAGGCTTCCCGTTCATTCACAAAATGAAGCATAGTAAACACAGTTTAGTATGTTTTTAGCTATGAATAGACAGAGACAGTAATCAGTACGGATCACTGACTCTCCATTCAGAAAAGGCTTTATCCTGATAGATACTCTGCAGCAGCCAGCGAGAGAGGGGGGAACCCTGCAGAGGTGGAGACGGGAGGGGGGCCAGAAGAGAGCACGGTGGGGGGGGGGGGTGGAAAAAGCACAGGGGGACTGGAGAGCACACGGAAGCAGCAGAAAGAAGCTGCATAATCGAAGCTGCGAGCGTGGCTACATATAGAGAAATTGATCTCTCCATTTTCCCCCTGCGATCGGTTCCTCTATATCAGTGTTTCTCGACCTTTTTCTAGTCATGGCGCAACATACTGCCTCTTCACTGCCTGTCAAATGCTTCTGAAAAGCTATCTGAGCCTGGAACGCTTTTCAGAGGAACGGTATTTTCTTGTTGGTATTATGAACAAGCTGTAAAAAATTAGTTTTGATCATACAGAAATAGGGGGTCAGGCTTAAAAATAATCTGCACACATACACACACATACATGCACATATATAAACATACAAACACACATACTGTACATATATAAACGCACACACTCACACATATAAAAGCACACACGTATATAAAAACACACACATATAAAAGCTCACACATATGCACACATGTATATAAAAATGCACACACACACACGCACATATCCGCACACGTATAAGCACAAACATATGCATACATGCTGTATACACACACACATACAGTATCTCACAAAAGTAAGTACACCCCTCACATTTTTCTAAATATTTTATTCTATCTTTTCATGTGAGAACACTGAAGAAATGATACTTTGCTACAATGTAAAGTAGTGAGTGTACAGCTTGTATAACAGTGTAAATTTGCTGTCCCCTCAAAATAACTCAACACACAGCCATTAATTGTATATACCGCTGGCAATAAAAGTGAGTACACCCCTAAGTGAAAATGTCCAAATTGGGCCCAATTAGCCATTTTCTCTCCCCAGTGTCATGTGCCTCGTTAGTGTTACAAGGTCTCAAGTGCGAATGGGGAGCAGGTGTGTTAAATTTGGTGTTATCGCTCTCACTCTCTCATACTGGTCACTGGAAGTTCAACATGGCACCTCGTGGCAAAGAACTCTCTGAGGATCTGAAAAAAAGAATTGTTGCTCTACATAAAGATGGCTTAGGCTATAAGAAGATTGCCAAGACCCTGAAACTGAGCTGCAGCACGGTGGCCAAGACCATATAGTGGTTTAACATCACAGGTTCCACTCAGAACAGGCCTCACCATGGTCGACCCAAGAAGTTGAGTGCACATGCTCAGCGTCATATCCAGAGGTTGTCTTTGGGAAATAGATGTATGAGTGCTGCCAGCATTGCTGCAGAGGTTGAAGGGGTGGGGGGTCAGCCTGTTAGTGCTCAGACCATACACTACATCAAATTGGTCTTCATAGCTGTCATCCGAGAAGGAAGCCTCTTCTAAAGATGATGCACAGGAAAGCCCCGCAAACAGTTTTCTGAATACAAGCAGATAAGGACATGGATTACTGGAACCATGCCTTGTGGTCTGATGAGACCAAGATAAGCTTATTTGGTTCAGATGGTGTCAAGCGTGTGTGGCGACAACCAGGTGAGGAGTACAAAGACAAGTGTGTCTTGCCTGCAGTCAAGCATGGTGGTGGGAGTGTTATGGTCTGGGGCTGCATGTGTGCTGCTGGCACCTCATAGAGGGAACCATGAATGCCAACTGCCAACATGTACTACAACATACTGAAGTAGAGCATGATCCCCTACATTCGGAGACTGGGCCACAGGGCAGTATTCCAACATGATAACAACCCCAAACACACCTCCCAGACGGCCACTGCCTTGCTAAAGAAGCTGAGGGTAAAGGTGATGGACTGGCCAAGCATCTCCAGACCTAAAGCCTATTGAACATCTGTGGGGCATCCTCAAATGGAAGGTGGAGGAGCGCAAGGTCTCTAACATCCACCAGCTCCATGATGTCATCGCGGAGGAGTGGAAGAGGACTCCAGTGGCAACCTGTGAAGCTCTGGTGAACTCCATGCCCAAGAGGGTTAAGGCAGTGCTAGAAAATAATGGTGGCCACTCAAAATATTGATACTTTGGGCTCAATCTGGACATTTTCACTTAGGGGTGTACTCACTTTTGTCGCCAGCGGTTTAGACATTAATGGCTATGTGTTGAGTTATTTTGAGGGGACAGCAAATTGACACTGTTATACAAGCTGTACATTCACTACTTTAAATGTGAGGGGTGTACTCACTTTTGTGAAATACTGTATATAAGAACACACACACACACATATCAGCACACGTATAAGCACACACATACTGTATACACACACATATACATACAGATAGCCTTTTTAAAAATCGGCAGCACTGTACCTTCAAGTATAACTAAAGGCAAAACTTTTTTTTTTTTAGTTTTGGATTGAGAGGAGAGGGATTAGAACCCCTGTCAAATTGTATTGCTGTCTGTGACCTCGTTAGGGAGATTCATCTTCTCTATTTGTCCTGTTTACCATTACCATTGAAAGTGAAAGTAAAACAAAAACCCCAAATTTGAGTTGTCCCCAGAAAAGTAATACAGGGGAATTCTTCCAATGGGGACACTAGTTCTGGTGAGCTGGGGCTCCCCAAGGAATTCTCTTAGCTTGCAGGGATTTCCTCTCAGTTCCTGTTTGGAAATGTGACAGGGAGTGAAGGGAAATCTCTGAAATGGGACACAGGAGGCGGAAAAAAAAAATCTGACCAGGGTTATAACCATGGGTGTCCGCAGGTAGGGGCAAGGGGGGGCAGTTGCCCCCCCCCCCGGAATCTGGGGTTCCCCACTAGGTCCTTATCCTCTTGAGCCATGTATGCAGTTTCTGACAGTCTCTTGGGCTATGTATGCAGTCTCTGATTATCTCTTGTGCTATGTCCGCAGTCTCTGACCGTCTCCTGTAGTATGTCTGCAGTCTCTGATTATCTCTTGTGCTATGTCTGCAGTCTCTGACCGTCTCCTGTACCATGTCTGCAGTCTCTGACCATCTCTTGTATCATGTCTGTAGTCTCTGACCATCTCCTGTACTATGTCTGCAGTCTCTGACTGTCTTCTGTACAATGCTTGCCGTTTCTGACGTCTCCTGTACGATGTCTGCAGTCTCTGACCGTCTCCTGTACAATGACTGCGGTCTCTGACCGCGATAATGTGATAATGACATTGTCAAAAAGGGGCAGAGCATGAGTGAGCTTAAAAGGATGCCCCCCCCTGAAAAAACTTCTGCGGACGCCCATGGTTATAACCCTCCCCTACTCTATCCAAAATGTAAAAAAAAAAAGTTTTGCCTATACGTAGTTCTACTTTCACTCTCCCTGCCAGGTACTGCACTGTAGGGGGAGGCAGAGAGCACAGCACACATTGTGCAAGACCCCTCTCCCTTGCTTTCACTTTCGGTGTATGACCAGTGCAGCCCCCTGCATGCCTGAATAGTTGGAGCGGCAGGAGGGGGACCGAGCTCCCCAATCCTCAGCAGAACTGTAAATCGGCACTGCGGGAGCTCAGTTCCCCCCGCCGCTCCACCTATTCAGGCATACAGGGAGGCCGCATGGGCACCTTGCAGCATGGGGCTGGGTGACAATTGCGACCCCTGTAGGTCCGGCCCTGGGTCCTTTCTTTAGTAGGGGAGAGTTTGACACACCCTAGTGTGTGTGTGCTCACTTGCACTTTTTTGGTTCGCAGACTAGTAAAAAGTAAGAAAAAATAAAAGTGTGCATGTATGTATTTGAGGTAGGGAAAGTGCCTCCTGCCCGGCCCTCCTCTGCTCTGATACCTGTATATTGCGTCTTTTTTTTTTTTTTTTGTGCCCTTTTTTGAGAATAAGAGTTTGGACCAGTTTTTTACAGTGCCCACTGTGCCTCCTGGGATATGATCGGCTTTAAATTGTAAGCTCTCTGGGGGCAGGGACTGATGTGAAGGTATGATACTTATAGTGTTGCATAAATTGTTGGCGCTACATAAATACCCGTAATAAAATAAACGTGAGCTCCTGAAAATTGCACATGAACATGTGTTTTTCAAGTGCTCCTGATAAAGCCCCACTCCGGGCAAAGACTATATTCTTTCTACAGTACCTCTCTCCCTGTAACTCTCTGCCTGGCCGCAAGGCTTGGTGTGACATCATGTGTGCGCCTCCCCAACCTCTCCTCCATTCAGCAAGGTTCTTGGTGCAGCTCCTGCCCTCTGTAGCTTGCTACCTTTGCCAGCTCCTGCTCCCTGTCTGTCCTCAAGGTATGCTGTGAGCTTACAGAGATTTACAGGGACACACTGATGAGCACACTTTATGTTAAAGGGCACTGTGATGGGGACACCTGATGTAATGGAACACTCTGATGGGCACACCTAATGTAAAGGAGCACTCTGATGGGCACACCTGATGTAAGGTGGCACTCTGATGGGGACAACTGGTGTAAAGGGGCATTCTGATGGGGACAACTGGTGTAAAGGCGCACTCTGGTGGGCACACCTGATGTGATGGGGACAACCAATATAAGGTGACTGATGTGATGGGACACCTGATGCAAAAGGGCACTCTGATGGGCACATCTAATGTAAAGGATCACTCTGATGGGGACAGCTGAAGTAAGGTGGCACTGTGATGGGCACACCTGATGTGATGGGGCACTCTGATAGGGACAACTAATGTAAAGGGGCACTCTGATGGGCACAATTTTGCATCACTGTGATGGGGACCTCTGATGTAAAGAGGCACTCTAATGGGGACACTTGATGTAAGGTGTCACTGTGATGGGGGACACCTGATGTAAAGGGGCACTCTGATGGGCACACCTGATGTAAGGTGGCACTGTGATGGGGACAACTGGTGTAAAGGGGTACTCTGATGAGGACAACTGTTGTAAAGGGGCATGGTTATGGGCACACCTAATGTAAAGGAACACTCTGATGGGCACACCTGATGTGATGGGACACCTGATGCAAAAGGGCACTCTGATGGGCACACCTAATGTAAAGGAACACTCTGATGGGCACACCTGATGTGACGGGGCACTTTGATGGGCACAAATTTTATGTTAAGGGGCACTCTAATGGTGACACCTGATGTAAGATGTCACTGTGATGGGGACACCTGATGTAAAGGGGCACTTTGATGGGCACACTAGTAGGAAAATGTACAGAGGTCCGTAGAATGTAGGGAAGTGTACAGAGGACCGTCTGTGTATGAGTGGGTATGTGTAAAAGTGACATAAGGAGGTGGTGGGGTTACTCTGGTACAATTCCTAGAAAGTTCAGGCATGAAGGTGTGGGACTTTTAAGGGGCACTATATCCAAGAATAAATCCAAAAGAGTAATAAAAACATATATTTATTGAATAATTCATAAAAGGTCATATCATAAAACCATTGGTAATTAATACCCAAGAGTATATTGTAACATTGGGATGGGCATTGCCCGAAGCACCACCCATAAACCCCACTGAACTCCCCTATCAATATGGCGGCATGATAATTGTCTGTAGTAAAACAATAGTACAAAAGGAAAAATTATCCAATGTGCAATAGAAATAAGCTAGACTACTATCAAAAGAGAAAGAGGAGGCCGGGGGGAGAAAGACCAGGAGACCATGTAGGACCCTGGAGAGGGTCAAGAGACAGAGTACTTCAGGCAATGTCCACCAACCGATGTTGACAATTATAACTTGATTATGTCTCTACATGTTTTGCGTTAATTGACGCTTCTTCAGGAGATCCTAGGGTAGTAGATGGGGTGAATTCCTATGAATATAAACATAGGATAGCCTATTAATATATACACCAAAATAAAATATGATATACATCAATAATGCAAATAAAGAAGACCAATATTTAATAATATATAGAAAAACCCATCATAGGGCATACAGCTGTACATACAATTTCATATGATCTGGTGTGCAGTAGGAAAGACCTTGGAGGAGGGCGTTGGCAGCAAATGGGCCCAATTGGGATGGACACCCCACCACACTGCGGCAGATGTGGGGGCACTCTGGTACAATGTTGTGATTAAACCTTCACATTTGCTACCTCTAGACTTCTGTGTGCAAAGTCTGGGCAGAGATGATATTTTAAACCATGTTAAAGAGGAAGTAAACCCCGATGGGTTTTACTTCCTTTTTATTACCCTGCAATGTAAAAGCATAACGGGCTAGTATGCATCGCATATTAGCCCATTATGTGGCACTTACCTGCATTGGAAGCCCGTGATGTTCAGCGATGTCCCCACTCCAGGCCACGTCCATCTTCTGCCCCTCTTCCTTCCGGGGCTGCGACTCCGGCTCTGTGACTGGCCGGAGTCGTGTGATGTCACTCCCGCTCATGTGCAGGGGAGCCGCCAATCACAAGGAGGCCGTTTCTTCACTTCTCATGTGCCCGATGACGTGGGCACATGCGAGTACACTGTATATCTCCTGAACCATGCAGGTTTAGCAAATATACAGGGTCCACCCGACCCGCTGCCCCACTCAGGGAGCGTGTGACGGGCACAAGAGCGTGCCAGCGCGCCGATTGCTGTTCATAGATGGTAAACTGTGCTATCGTGCCACATTGCTGAAGTGGATACATGTTACACAGTCAGCAAGTGGTTAAGAAATAAACAGAGGGCGCACCAGCCTACTGCTTTATCCTCAATAAATAACTTTATTGTATAAAAACAAATAGTAATACTCACAAACATACGCTTGAGTACAGCATATCAATTTATAAGCAGCTTTTCGTCCATGGTATCACAGATGAAACGTCCCACAGTAAGACCCCTTTCACGCGGAAGGCAGTTTTCAGACGTTTAACTAGAAATAGAGCCTCTAAACTGCCTCCCAATCATTGCAATGGGTGCTTTCACACCCCGGCGGAAAAGTCCTGCAAGTAGCATCCTTGGGGTGGGTTGGAGCGCTGTATAAAACGCTCTCAAAACACCCCTGACAATTGCAATGAATGGGCAGCGCTTCGGAAGCGCCGCAACACTGGAGTTTTTAACCCTTTTTTGGGGTTAAAAGCGCCCCCGCTAGCGGCCTTAAAGCGCCGCTTAAACAGCGGTAAAACGCCAACGAGCGGCACTTTATCGCTAATGGCCGGCGCTTTCAGTGTGAAAGCAGCCTAAAGACTACCTACACATTTCGAGGTATCACCTCTTCCTCAGTGCCATCCCAGGAAGAGGCGATACCTCGAAACGCGTCAGAGACTCTTTACTGTGGGACGTTTAATCTGTGATACCATGGACGAAAAGCTGCTTATAATTTGATATGCGTTATTGAAGCGTATGTTTGTGATTATTACTCTTTGTTTTTATAAAATTAAATTATTTATTGAGGACAATGCACTAGGCCGGTGCGCCCTCTGTTTATTTCATAATTCTAGTGCATCTAGACTTCCCCAGTCTTGTGAGGGCAGCAAGGTGGCATTTATCCGCATTTGCCATGACAAGAGCCTAGAATAACACCACTGTTGGGCCCACCTTCGAGCACAGGAGAAATATGTTTTTTTTATGTTGATGATCGGGACAAGGGTCTGATATTTGGGATTGTCCTGGAAAATTTGGGAGTGTTGGCAAGTATGCCAATGTAATGAATTACTCTGGTAAGGGCATCTGATGTAAGGGGGGGCACTACTGGGGACATGTACATAGTATTAGCAGAGTGTGTGAAGGAAACAGTAAGAAAAGCACCAGAGAGCGCGGCTTGCACCAAAGAAAGGGAAAGTATCAGTACCGGGACAAGGGCATCCAGCGCCCAGGGCAAAGATGCTAAACTGTACCCCTACCCTTAGGGTTAGCAGTGATGTGGCTGTCACTACTCCCGTCAGCCTTGTAACAGAAACAACTGGCACAAAGCGCCCCCATCCCTGCAATAAACCATTGCGCCCAGAGCAGCTGCCCCTCCTGCCCGCCCCTTGTACCGGCCTTGAGTACAATCTTTCTTGGTCACAGGACAGACCTGAGATTCGGAAAATGTTAGTGAGCGGACCTCAGGTGTGAACAGGCCCACTGAGAATAATGGGGTTCTTCCACTTGAGCGTTGTCACGCTTTGGGATTCAAGGGACCAAAAGCTCTGGTATGAATGAGGCCTAAACCTTTTGTTTTTGTTGTTGCTATGGGTAACCCATGTCAGATATTTATTTTTACATTTTTCATTGAAAAGAATGTAATAAAACAGCACGATATTTTATTATTTCTTTATGAATTGGACTGTCACTGTTCTCCAGTATTCATACTCAGACAGGTCACAGGCTCTGCCTTTCCCGCCTCTCTCTCTGAGGAGACACACAGCAGTGAGAGTAGGTGTGTCCGCACAGCAGTGAGGGGGGCGTGTCCGCAGAGCAGTAAAGCGGTGTGTACGCACAGCAGCGAGGGGGGGCGTGTTCGGCTCGCGCTCTCGCTACCGTGAACGCGCTCTCCATTATATAGCGCGGGCATCTAGGCGCGCTCTCGGGTTGTGTCAGCTCGCCGGTGACGCACTCGTTGGTTGCTCTCGTGTGCGCGCTCCGCCGTAATACAGTTCTAATCGCCTATTAAACGCTGTGTGTGGTGTGGCAGCCGTGTTCCGTCTTTCCCTCGTCGCCAGTCCTGTCATGACGAGCGGCCTGTAGCTCCATATACCCACTACACCCCCTTCCTATCGGCCGCAGGGCATTGTGGGAAACCAACATGGCGGCCGGCAGCAGCAAGGCCTCTGTCGGGGCCCTGGAGGCCGCTCTGGACCGCAAGCTGCAGGGTGTCACCAACACCATGGAGTCCATCCAGAACCTGTCCACCTGGTGCATCGAGAACAAGAAGCAGCACTCCACCATCGTCCACTACTGGATGAAATGGTTCCGGAGATGTGAGTATGGCGGCCATCATGGGGGGGCATTGTACCGGGGACAGGTCTGGGGGGGCCCCCTATAATTACTATGGGGACCTGTGACCTGTTCAGCGGTCATTTCTATTCTCACCATTAGGGGGCAGTGTGTGTGAGATGATTGACAAGCTGGCACCAGTCATCAATACTGCCCTCTGTGTGCCTGACAAGGTTCTGTCACTAGGGGGCCATCTGTCAGGTGTGGGGGTCAAAGGTTTGCACATGTGCTTCCATGGGGGGCGGGGAATGAAGGTTTTTTTTTTTTTCATGTGGGGGGTGAAGATTTGCGCCCGTGCTTTCGCGTTTGGGTGGGGAATGAAGGTTTTCCCCCGTGCCTTCATGTGGGGGTAAATGAAGGTTAGCGGGCGCGCTATCGCGTGGGGGAGAATGAAGGTTAGCGGGCGCGCTATCGCGTGGGGGAGAATGAAGGTTAGCGGGCGCGCTATCGCGTGGGGGAGAATGAAGGTTAGCGGGCGCGCTGTCGCGTGGGGGAGAATGTAGGTTAGCGGACGCGCTGTCGCGTGGCGGTAGAATGAAGGTTAGCGGACGCGCTGTCGCGTGGCGGTAGAATGAAGGTTAGCGGGCGCGCTGTCGCGTGGCGGTAGAATGAAGGTTAGCGGGCGCGCTGTCGCGTGGCGGTAGAATGAAGGTTAGCGGGCGCGCTATGGCGTGGCGGTAGAATGAAGGGTAGCGGGAGCGCTATG
This sequence comes from Glandirana rugosa, assembly GCA_018402905.1. Taxonomy (NCBI): domain Eukaryota; kingdom Metazoa; phylum Chordata; class Amphibia; order Anura; family Ranidae; genus Glandirana; species Glandirana rugosa. The sequence continues at coordinate 807,398 of BLSH010406764.1, forward strand.
GCGTGCGGTAGAATGAAGGTTAGCGGGCGCGCTATCGCGTGGGGGAGAATGAAGGTTTGCGCCCGTGCCTTCGCGTGGGGGAGAATGAAGGTTTGCGCCCGTGCCTTCGCGTGGGGGAGAATGAAGGTTTGCGCCCGTGCCTTCGCATGGGGGAGAATGAAGGTTTGCGCCCGTGCCTTCGCGTGGGGGAGAATGAAGGTTTGCGCCCGTGCTATCGCGTGGGGGAGAATGAAGGCTTGCCCCCGTGCCTTCATGTGGCGGGAGAATGAAGGTTTGCGATATCGCGTGGGGGGAGAATGAAGGCTTGCCCCCCGTGCTATCGTGTGGGGGGGAGAATGAAGGATTGCGCCCGTGCTATCGCGTGGGGGGAGAATGAAGGATTGCGCCCATGCTTTCACGCTTGGCGTGGGGAAATTTTAAGGTTTTTGCCTGTGCCTTCATGTTGGTTGAAGGTTTGTGCCCGTGTCTTCATGTGGGTGGAAGGTTTGCGCCCTTGTTTTCGTGTGTGTGTGGGGGGGAAATGGTTTGCGCTCGTGCTTTAGTGTGGGGGGGTGTATGAGGGTTTGCGTCCGTGCTTTCGTGTGGGGGGTATTGAGTGTTTGCGCCCGTGCTTTCACCCTTGGGGTGGGGAATTAAGGTTTTTGCCTGTGCCTTCATGTTGGTTGAAGGTTTGTGCCCGTGCCTTCGTGTAGGGGGAATGAAGGTTTGTGCCTTTTCATTTGGGTGATAAAGATTTGTGCCGTGCCCTGAGGTGGAGGGGGAATGAAGATTTGCACCTGTGCTTTCACGTTTGTGGTGGGAAATTAAGGTTTGTGCCCGTGCCTTGATGCGGGGGGAATGAAGGTTTGCGCCTGTGCTTCTATGTGGGAGGAGTAGTACAGGTTTGCGTCTATGCCTTGACAGGTGAGGGTTGGGTAGTGAATGTTTGCGCCTGTGCCCTCGCATAGGGGGTTGTGGGGCGAAAGTTTGTTCCTGTGCCTTCATGGGGTGAGCATTGTGCCAATGCATTCACTTGAGGGAAGAGTGTGGCACACGTGCCTTCACTTGGGAGGGAAGACGGTAGCCATTTCCCTGTGCCTTCCTAGGAGGAAGCATCCCCTGGTGCCAATGCATTCATTTGGGGAAGAGCATAGCACCTGTGCCTTCATTTGAAAGGGGTGAAGGTTTGTGCAGTGACCTGGGGGGGTGTTAAGAAGCCGAGAAGACATGGATGGGTGCAAACCTTCATTCCCTTCCTCAAAGTGAAGGCCCATGTCTAAGCTCCGGGGACGGGGCGGCGGAGTGAAACGCGTTGGGGGCGTGGCCCGTTTGCAGTCCAGGCTGAGGTTGCCACTCTATTCACCTCTCTAGGATATCTTGGATGTGCGACTTCCGGGGTTTATCGCTTTCTTCAAAGTGAAGGCACTGGCAAATCTGTGCCTGTGCTTGGTGGAAGAAGGGTTGTACCTATGTATTGATTTGGGAGTAATGTTGCTGTCAGTTGTGGAGGGGGAGATGATGTGCCCATGCCATCACTTTGGGGGGGTGAGAAATGTGGTGCGTTTGCCTTCATTTTAGGGGGAGGATTTGCACCAGTGCTCTCACAGGTATCGGCCCATGACTACTTTGGGGGGGGAGGGGGGCAGTTTTTCACCCATGTCTTCACTTGGGAATGGGGGTGGGTAGGAGTTTGCGTCAGTTTTTTTCATTGGGGGGGAGAGAGTCAGTGGCAAAGGCTTTCTCTTGGAATGCTTTTGCTTGGGGGAGAGTGTAGTGTCTGTGCCTTCACTTAGAAGGGGGACAGGGCATGGGTGCAAACCATCATCCCTTTGCGCCAAGCGGAGGCACTGGAACAAATTTGCAGCTGCACTTGGGGGAGGGGATGCGTTTATGCATTAACTTTCAGGTAGCGTTGCCAGCAGCTGTGGAGGGGCAAATGTTGTGCCCACGTCTCCAATTTGAGCAAGGGGAGTGCCTTCATTTGGGGGGCAAAGGCTTTCCCTTGGGAGGGGGAGCATTGTGCTAATGTATTTGCTTGGGGTCTGTGTAGTGCCCGTGCCTTCACTTGGAGGGGGGTGAAGATTATGTGCTTTTTGGTGGAGGAAGGAGGGCTGTGCACTTCCCATTTGGTAGCGTTGCCATGAGTTGTGGAGGGGAAATGTGTTGTCAGTTGAAGGTTTGGCCACCCTTGGTCGCTTGGTGTTGCATCCAAACCAGTTAAAATGGAACCTTTTTTTTTCATATATAAACCTATAGCCTAACAGGAAGTGAGACAAGACCCCTGTAAATTAAGGGGATTCCTTGAGGACCCCCAAGTCTCCAATTGGAAGATTTCCCCTCTATTACTTTTCTGGGGACAATCCAAAATGTAGGATTTTCTTTTACTTTCACTTTCAATGATAATGGTAAACAAGACAAATGGAGAAGGTGAATCTTCCAAATGGGAGCACAGACAGCAGTAAAAGCTGAAAAGTTATCAATCCATCTCCCCTCTATCGAAAACTAAAAAAAACTTTTACTTTTTAGAGGGGGAGTTGGTTAGCTCTTGTGACTTCACTTGGAGGGGGCGAAGGTTTGCAGACCTTAGCTTGGGGTGGAGGGGAGGGTTTGTGTGTTCAGTGGGGAAAGAAGGGGGTTAGGTCTGCTTTCATAAAGGTGCTTTTACTGGCCAAAATAAAGCAAACTCCTGTAAAAGCAGTCCCATAAGTTTAATGACACAGCCTAGGATGCAGGCCCCACGAAGTACCATTTGAAAGGACTTTCTACTGGGTTCATTTAGTAAAGTTTTCCTTTAAATACCCCCACAGCTTACACTCCCCTTTCCCCACTTTTTGTAGATCTTCATCTTGCAGCCCTCTGGGAGCTACACAAGGGCAGATGTACAGTAGAATCTTCCTTCATTTCTATAAATAGGCTGACCACCATTTTTTTTTTTTTTATATATATTCCCGAAGCATGTAAACCTTGTGGTAACGTCATAATCTGCTACCACAACAGTTTCTAATACATTTCTCGTTTTGTGAAAATGTACATCCTAAACCAGGGGGTCTCCAAACTTTCCAAACAAAGGGTCAGTTTATTGTGCTCCGAAATTTAGGGGGACAGGACTGTGGCCAGTGGGAGTAGAAAATGCCCTGGCATCAGTGGGAATAAACAATGAATGTCCTATCCTTGGTATTAGTGGAAATATTGCCCCATCGTTGGGGTCAGTGGGCGGAATGGTGCCCATCGGTGTCAGTGGGCGGAATGGTGCCCATTGTTGGTACTGGGGGGAATAATGCCCATTGTTGGTGTCAGGAATAGTGCCCTAAGGACCAGGTAAGGGTATGCAAAGGGCCGCAGTTTGGAGACCACTGTCCTAAACCGATAATGGTTCCATGAACAATATGCAAATTATTTTTTTTTTTTTTTGTAAGAAGGCAACAGCTAAGCCATTATTCCCACCTGTAACCTCTCCCCCTGACACCTGCAGACAGCGGTGACATCTGACTGACAGGGAGGCCTGAGGTGTGTGACTTGTAGGCTGCAGCCTGGCTTCTCCTTATCTATGTTGTGCAGGATGGCAATGCCCAGCAGGGGTAAGAGTCTGAAGACAGACTTGAGCAGAGTTTTTTTTTTTTTTTTTTTTTACAAAAAAGTTCACCAGTAAGTTGCTTATAAGCAGATCAGATTATGTATGGTTTGGCTTCTGTGCCACTATTTCCATGTGCCATGATTCAAAAAACATTTGGCAATTTATTGTGCATCTAAGAAGTAAATGTGGCATCCATTTCCTCTGCTTTCTTTAACCACTTCAGCCCCGGAAGGATTTCCCACTGTAGGACCAAAGCACTTTTTGCGATTCGGTACTGCGTCGCTTTAACTGACAATTGCGTGGTCGTGCGATGTTGTACCCAAATGAAATTTCCCCCACAAATAGAGCTTTCTTTTGCTGGTATTTGATCACCTCTGCGTCACTTCTGATCACTGCTATAAACAAAAAAAAAAGGGACCATTTTGCAAAAAAAAAAAAAACCCAATATTTCTTTTTGCTAAAATACAAATCCAAAAAAAATATATAAAAAAAATGTATTCATCGGTTTTGGCCGATTTTATATTCTTCCTCATATTTTTTGGTAAAAATCGCGATCGCCGTTTATTGATTGGTTTGTGCAAAAGTTGCCGCGTTTACAAACCACGAGAATTCATTTCTGGCGTTTTTTGTTTTTTTTTTTTTATGTAATGACTGTGAGCTTTTTGACACTTTTTTGGAGCCAATGACATTTATACAGCGATCAGAAATTCAAATATCCACTGATTACTGTATAAATGTCATTGGCAATGAAGGGATTAACCTGCAGGGGTTAACTGTGCTCCCTAGGCGTGCTCGGCTGCTATGGGCATAAGAGATATTACTGATTCCAGTGACAGGAATCAGTATATCTTGTATGCCACCTGTCAGAATGGGGAACCGCTGTGTTTACATCGGCAGTTCCCTGTTCTTTCCCTCTGGCAGCTCATCGCGGCTCGCTCTAGCTGCGCAAGCGCAAATCGCCAGCTATTTACAACGATTCGTGAGACAGCGCCACGCTGCCGCTGTTAAAAAGGCAGTGTGCGGTCGGCAAGTGGTTAAAGACTAAGTTTAGCAAAAAAAAACTGAAAAACAAGCACAAGGGAGATAATTTTACAGTTCGTATGGTGTGCCCCTTGTGTTGATGATTTTTTTTTTTTTTCAGTAGAAATCTTCCTCTGTCGCGCACTCAAGTTCAGACAGAGGCTACAATGGCACCTTTATGGCTGTTCAGGTTTTTCTTTAACTTTTGTTTGGTTCAGATAGCCTGTCCCCCTCCCCTAAACCACCAGCTTTTTTTTTTACAAACTGATTTACCCTTTATTGAAAAATCACCAGAACAGATATCAACAGACCACCAGCTTTACAGGCTGCCAGTCACCACTGAACACAACAGTGATGTAGCGGGCAGGCAGGGAACATGCTATTTGGCACACCAGAGAGTTAGGCTAGCAATGGTGTCCTGAGCTGTTCAAGAGAGTAAAGAATCCATACAACGTAAAAAGGCAAGTATGAATAATTAAAGTGTTACTAAACCCTCAACAGTAAAATCAGTCTGTATATAGAGTAAAGCATGCTTGTTATACTCACTGTGGAACCTAAGGTGTTAATTCTCTGCATTGTGTAAAAAGGTGGTCTTGATTCTGTCTTCTCTGATCCTCCCCTTCTTCCATAGTCCCCAATCAATCTCCTGATAAAACAGTCTTTGGGACAAGCTGGTGTGTATTGCTATTTTATTTTATTTTTTTTCTTGGGAGAGTGCATGTGATCAGCACAGGGCCAATTAGCACTGTCCAGAAAGAGGGTCAGGGGCCCACAGCCTTATAGAACAGTTAGAGGAGAAATAAAACTCCTACAAGCTTTCGCAAGACTGCTGTATACTGATGATGAGAAAAAGTTTTTAGCGTTTCATATTTCCGAAAACAAAAATTGCATTTCCATGTTCTGTCTACTGTGGGAGAGCAGATATAGTGAATGCAGAGTGTAATGGGTTTAGTGACACTTTAGTGGTATACAGACTGGCTATGTGTAATTTATTATAGCAACAGGGCCTTTTTAAAGTGACCCTGTGGCTAAAACAAAAAGGTTATACTTAAAGTGGTTGTCTACCCTTTTTGTTTACTTTTACCTACAGGTAAGCCTAGAATAAGGCTTACCTGTAGGTAAAATGAATATCTTCTAAACCTGTATGGTTTAGAAGATAATCCCTTTCTAATGTAATAAATCGTTACGGCGCATGCGCCGTGTATGTTCCGGCGCATGCGCCGTATATGTCTCGGCAAAAGCCGGCATTTGTTCCGGACCCTGCCGGGGAAAACGAGCCCCGCGCGCATGCGCGGGAGTGACGTCTCGCGGCTCCGGCCAGTCACAGCGCCGGAGCCGCGTACCCGGAAGCAAGATCCGGATGAAGATGTCCGCTGCCACGGAGGGGACCAAGCGGCTCGGTCGGATCTTCGTTCAAGGTATTTCATAATGAGCTAGTATGCGGTGCATACTAGCTCATTATGCTATTATCTTGCAGGTTTTTATTTATTTTTTTAAAAAAAATTTGAGTAGACAACCGCTTTAAAGCTGACCATAAACTATTCATTTTTTTTTTCGGCCTCCAAGCTGATCAAAATAACCAAATTCTTTAATCCATCAATTTTGCAATCGGATTGCATGGTTGCTTTGTATCATTCGTGTGGGTAAATGCCCTGCATTTTTTTTTTTTTTTTTGTTAACCTGCATTTGGTGTGGTGGTAAGATTGCACTGACATCCACTGCAGAAGGCAAGGGCAGTGCGGTATGGGAAATGCGCACGAACCGCGGGGTTTCCCGCACCAAATTAGTGTGAACCTAGGCTAAAAAATTCTGGTCTGTTGTATTCTGGCAGCTGTTAGAATAACAGCTGCATCTGATGACTGTATGTAGCCACTCTTTGGCCGACAATTGTCTGCCCTGCTCCTTTTTGTTTATCATTCATAGGATGTTGGGTGAGAGGTAATTTCTGCTGGTTTATCAGTAACTGCCAAAGATTTGCATACACTATGGTTGGCTTTACCTGGTCCTGTTCTGGCATTCTTCACTATGCTGAACTGCAAAGGCGCTCAAAGGATTTTTACTGTGTCCTTTCCTCATTCAGGAGAGCTTTGTCTTCATTTTTTTTTTTTCACCAGGGTCTCCTTAACCACTTCAATACCAGGCTCTTTCCCCCCTTCTTGCCCAGACCAGCTTTCAGCACTGTCACATTTTGAATGACAATGGCACAGTCCTGCTACGCTGTACCCAAATGAATTTTTTTTTTTAGCATTTTTTTTCCCCCACAAATAGAGCTTTCTTTTGGTGGTATTTGATCACCTCTGTGTTTATTTTTTGCGCTATAAATAAAAACCGAAAAGTTTGAGAAAAAAAAAGTTTTTCTGTCACAAAACTTTGTAAATAAGTGAGGCAGTACTGATGGAAAATGATGAGGGGGGCACTTGTATGTGGCACTGGTACATATTCCGATAAATCCCCGCCCGCAGACCCCGACAACCAACGGCCAGGGTTATCGGGAAGAGGCCCTTGTCCTCATCAACATGGGGACAAGGTGCTTTGGGGTGGGGGGCGCAGAGCCCCCCCCCCGCCCCGAAGCACCCATACTCCCCATGTTGAGGGCACGCGGCCTGGTATGGTCCAGGAGGGGGGGGCGCTCGCTCGTCCCCACCCCCTTTCCTGGCCTGCCGGGCTGCGTGCTTGGATAAGGGTCTGGTATGGATTTTGGGGGGACCCCACGCCGTTTTTTCAGCATGGGGGTTCCCCTTAAAACCCATACCAGACCAAAGGGCCTGGTATGCCCTTGGAGGGGGACTCCATGCCAGTGTTTTTTTAAATTTGGCATGGAGTTCCCCTTCAAGATCCCCAGAGCACAAGCTGCCTGGCATTGTCGGGATCAAAGTTGGATCCCTGTTCAGACAAACGGTCCGACTTTGACCCTATGTAGGACCGTAAATTGCACAGCAAAGTAGGATCAAAGTCGGAACGTTTTTTTGTCTGATAGTGTGAACCCAGCCTAAAAGGGAGTGCTCCTAATCTCAGCTTGTTAACTGTATAAAAGACACCTGTCCACAGAAGCAATCAATCAGATTCCAATCTCTCCACCATGACCAAGACCAAAGAGCTGCCAAAGGATGTCAGGGACAAGATTGTAGACCTACACAATGCTGGAGTGGGCTAAAAGACCATTGCCAAGCAGCTTGGTGAGAGGGTGACAACAGTTAGTGCGATTATTTGCAAATGGAAGCAACCTAACATAACTGTCAATCTTCCTTGGTCTGGGGCTCCATGCAAGATCTCACCTGATGGAGGTTCAATGATCATGAACAGCGAGGAATCCGCCCTGAACTACATGGGAGAATCTTGTACATGATCTGAAGGCAGCTGGGACCATAGTCTCGAAGATAACAATTGGTAACACACTACATTGTGAAGAACTGGAAAGAGTTGTACAGGCAGAAGATTTTTTATCTTCATTCATTCTGTGCATTAAGATATAAAAAACCTTCTGTGTGTAGCAGCTCCTCTAATACTTACCTGAGCCCCAACTCTCTCCAGTGATGTCCACGAGTCTCTTAGCCATCCAGGACACTCTTCTTGATTGGCTGAGAGACAGCAACAGCGCCATTGGCTCCCACGGCTGTCAATCAAATTCAGCCAATCAGGGGAGAGAGGTGATGAGGCCGGGTCGGGGCTCTGTGTCTGAATGGATACACTGAGCTCTGACTCAGCTTGCGTGCCCCCATAGTCAGCTGCTGGCTGAGGGGGCACTCAACAGAATGGAGGGGCCAGGAGCAGAAAAGGGGGAAGATCGGGGCTGTGCTGTGCAAAACCAACTGCACAGAGGAGGCAAGTATAACATGTTTGTTAATTAAAAAAAAAGACTTTACAATTACTTGGAATCCTGCAGCACCTGCAAGGTCCCCCTGCTCATGAAAGCACATGTACAGCCCGTCTGAAGTTTGCTAATGAACATCTGAATGATTCAGAAGACAACTGGGTGAAAGTGTTGTGGTCAGATGACACCAAAATCGAGCTCTTTGACATCAACTCGCCGTTTTAGGAGCAAGAAGAATGCTGCCTATGACCCCAAGAACACCATCCCCGCCGTCAAACCTGGAGGTGGAAACATTATGCTTTGGGGGTGTTTCTCTGCTAAGGGGGACGACTTCACCGCATCAAAGGGATGATGGATGGGGCCATGTACCGTCAAATCTTGGCTGAGAACCTCCTTCCCTCAGCCACGGCATTGAAAATGGGTTGTGGATGGGCATTCCAGCATGACAATGACCCAAAACACACGGCCAAGGCAACAAAGGAGTGGCTCAAGAAGAAGCTCATTAAGGTCGTGGAGTGGCCTAGCCAGTCTCCAGACCTTAACCCCATAGAAAATACCTACCATTAAGATTATAGACTGATCATTTCTTTCAGTGAGCAAATGTACAAAATCAGCAGGAGACCAAATACTTTTTTTCCCCTCACTGTATACTGATCAGTGTCCTGATTATCAGTGCTGCCCAAACAGCGCCTGCATGTCAGGGCCGCCTCATCAGCGCACATCAGTAAAGGAGAAAAATTACTTATTTAGAAAATTTTATAACTGAAACTAAAACTTTTTGTTTTTTCAAAATTTTCAGTCTTTTTTTTTTTTTTTCTTTAACCGCTTGCCGACCGTCGATCGGCAATTGACGGCGACAAGCTGGCTCTCCTGCGCAAATCGCCGTCATACGACGGCGGCCGCGGGATTGAGCCTAGTGAGCGCGTGCGCCGCCGGAGGCGCGCCCGCGCGCTCACTGTGTTCGGGGAGGGCCAGGGAGCGGGTGCGGCGGAGTCTATCTCCGCCGGCCACCCGCGATGCCCCCCCCCCCCCGGAGTGAAGGAACGGAGGTCCGTGTAAGTAAACACGGACCTCCGTTCTGTGTGAGGGGGAAGGGCTGTGATCACAGCCTTCCTGTATACGAAGGATGTGACCACTTCCCTTCCCCAGCTAGGGCAGTCCCCCCACAGTTAGAACACGCCCAGGGAACATAGTTAACCCTTAGAGCGCCCCCTGCAGGTTAACCCCTTCACTGCCAATGGCATTTACACAGTAATCAGTGCATTTTTATAGCACTGATCGCTGGATAAATGCCAATGGTCCCAAAAAAGTGTCAAAATGGTCCGACATGTCCGCTGAAATATCGCAGTACCGCTAAAAATCACAGATCGCCGCCATTACTAGTAAAAAAAAAAACCCCGAAAATGAATTCTCATCATCCGTAAACGCGACCACTTTTGCGCAAACCAATCAATAAACGCCGATTGCGATTTTTTTTATCGCAAATATGAGGAAGAATATAAATCGGCCAAAAACGGTGAAAAAAAATGTGTTTTTATATTTTTTTTTTTGGATTTGTATTCTAGCAAAAAGTAAGAAATTAGTTTTTTTGCAAAATTGTCGCTCTTCTTTTGTTTATAGCGGCGATCAGAAATGACACAGAGGGGATCAAATACCATCAAAAGAAAGCTCTATTTGTGGGAAAAAAAGGACGCAAATTTTGTTTCGGTACAACGTCGCACGACCGCGCAATTTTCAGTTAAAGCGACGCATCACCGAATCGCAAAAAGGGCTCCGGTCCTAAAGCTGGAAATCCTTCCAGGGCTGAAGTGGTTAAGCAAAAAAAAAAAAAAACCCAGTGGTGATTAAATACCACCAAAAGAAAGCTCTATATGTCTCATAAAAAAGTCATATGAGTACAGTGTTGCATGACTGCGCAATTGTCATTCCAAGTGTGACAACACAAAGATGAAAATTGGCCTGGTCAGACGGGGTGAAAGGAAGTAGTTAAGCAAGCCATGTTGTAATCATCGCTAACTGTTGTTTTTTTTATGCAATGCCTGCACACCCATAATGTGGGCTGTATTTTTTTTTTTACCTGCCAAGGCTGGTAGGCTAGATACTGACAGTTTAATAAATGACTGTGCAAACAAGTCAGTTGGCTTTACATAAAAGAGCCAATCAAAATTCCAAGATGTTGCCTTAGCAACATCTAAACGACAGAAATGAGAACTGCTTTATTGTGCTGTAAAAAGTAGCAAACCTCTTGGCTGTGATGTGTGAAAAGTTAAATATTGATGGTTGTACAGTGATGTACCCGGTGCAGTAATTCTATTACAGGAGTAAAAGGGATATGTTACTCTACTTTGTTAATAAGGCTATATGTGTCACTTACTTTGCTTTTTTGTTGTATGTATAACTATAGAACAATGAATGCTTCCAAGATGTGTAAAGCGTACTGTGTTTCCAGTAATGGTAATTTGTAGCGTGCTTTGGTATAGCAGTAAGACTCCATGCATATGATTTTTACATATATTGATACCTGCAACATCTTTTTCTGTATACTTGAGCATGTTAACATTTGTGCCTGGGTCTTGATGGGATCAACCCATATTGGCCTCTTGTCACCTAGACAGAGCTATGCCATTAAAGTGGTTGTTAACCCTCATATATACCCAGTGAAGTGACTGGCCTCAGAACCAGCGGTCAGAATAAAGGGGGCAGAGAGCTGAAGTTACTCTGCAGCTCTCAGTGAGGAGAGTTCTGAGAGCTGATTGTAGGAAAGGGTCACACACCCTTCACACAGGAACAGGGCTGAGGTTGTTAATCACAGGCTGTGTGCTGGGGGTTTCTCCCATGTCACTTCTCTTGTTGTCAGGAAAACTATGCTGATAGCACAGTGAGGAAGCAGCAGACAGAAATGACACTTAGTGCTCTGGATTGAGACAAGTACACACTATAGAGGCATATACTTTGCTCATATGTTTTATGTCTGAGGTTTACAACCACTTTATATATACCACTGTTTCTACTTTGCTCCTCTGTTTGTGCTGTTCCTAGGCATTATCCCCATTTTGTTGGGTGATTATCTATCTAGTTAGAAATTGCAGTTAATACGCCCATTCCAAAGAACTGGAGAAAGCATCTGGGCTTGCAACTTCTTTAAAAAAGTGGCGCTTGCAGCCCCCCTCACCCCCTGAATGAAAACCACTAAGGGCCCATTCACATCATTGCACTGTCAGGACAAGCGCAAGAATGCGTTTTACACCATGCTCTACAATGCACAGTTATCGTATTTCTTGGTGTTATGTGCGGTTCATTGGCAGGGTATGTTTGCGGTGCCATGCAGAATGCAGCACAATGGTGTGATCAGGTCTTAACTGAAAGTATTCTAATGTCAAATTGATTTCCTTTACATGTACAGAAGGCGGTGTCACAGGTCCTCATTGCAGGATCCTGGGAAAGCTGAGCGTCCAAAATCCCATGAGAATATGCTCCTGCACAGGGCTGGGGTATCTAAGGTGTGGGAACCTCGACTTTCCCACAATCTATCATTGAGGCCCGGTGACCCTTCAGAAAGCAGCCAGATGCTGTGGTTTTAAGATGTACATCTTCATTTTACTTTAACCACTTCAGCCCTGGAAGGATTTCCCACTTTAGGACCAGAGCACTTTTTGCGATTCGGCACTGCGTCGCTTTAACTGACAATTGCACGGCCATGCGACATTGTACCCAAACAAAATTTGCGTCCTTTTTTTTCCCACAAATAGAGCTTTCTTTTGGTGGCATTTGATCCCCTCTGCATCATTTCTGATCGCCGCTATTAACAAAAGAAGAGAGACAATTTTGCAAAAAAAATTTTACTTTTTGCTATAATACCTATCCAAAAAAATATAAAAAAAAAAAATTTTTTTTCATTGGTTTTGGCCGATATATATTTTCATCATATTTTAGGTAAAAATGCAATCAGCGTTTATTGATTGGTTTGCACAAAAGTTGCTCTGTTTACAAATGAGAATTCATTTATGGGGTTGTTTATTTTTTATTAATAGCAGCGATCTGCGATTTCTATCGGGACTGCGATATTGCGGCGGACATGTAGCACCATTTTTACAATTTTTTTTTGGGACCATTGCCATTTATACAGCGATCAGTGCTATGAAAATGCATTGATTACTGTGTAAATGTCACTGGCAGTGAAGGGGTTACCCACAGGGGGTGCTCTAAGGGGTTAACTGTGTTCCCTCAGTGTGTTCTAACTGTATGGGGGCTGGGCTGGCTGGAGGAGATTGATCGAGGCTCCCATATACAGGAAGCTTGCGATCACATTCCTTCCCCCTCTGTCAGAACGGAGAGATCGAGTCCACCCTACCCCCGCTCCCTGCCCCCCCCCCCCCCCGAACACATTGAGCGCGCTCAGTGTGCGATCTCGCAGCTGCTGTCAGGTGATGGCAATTTGTGGTAACGAGCCAAGTTGCTGCCGTCAAGGCACATCGGGCGGTTGGCAACTGGGTGTGTGTGTGTGGTGTTTTTTTTTTGGATAGAGTAGTGAGGGGTTATAATCTGAGGGTTTTTTTCCCCCTAGCATACAAGTCTAAGACCCCATACACACTATCCAACTTTTGGTGTCAGATTTACCAAAACCGTGTAGTGTAAGGGCCTGCCGGATTACATACAAATTGAGATTCTTAAGGTTTGACCTGATATTATATGGTTTAGGTAAATCTGAAGGAAAACCATGTACAGAAAATTGGATAGTGTGTATCCAACTTTAGAGAGTTCTGTCTGACTAGACGGCATATATCTGCAACGTGAAGGATTTCCTTTTAGACGGCTGTCACTGGATCAAGTGCAGGGCATATAGAGAGAGTGAATCAAACCAGAAAACAAATTGCTTTAGTTATACTATAAATAGAATATTTTTTCTGAGGCTCCATTCACACTTGAGCGTATAAATTTTACTATCGGTTTTTGGGCGTTTTTAAGATTTTTTTTTTTTTTTTTCCCCCCTGTTTGTATTGCCAGCGTTTTTACAGCTTCGGGCATTTTTGTTTAGCCAATATAAAGCACTAGGGGAAGCAGAGAGGAAACTAGGGATGCGGAACTGCTTTTTGAACGTTTTACAAGCGTTTTTCTGCTCGTCAGGCGTTCTAGAAGTCAATGGGGCCAAAAATGCTTGCAATCTGGCAAAAAGAAGCTCATGTACTTTTTTGAGCTTCAGTCAACAGAATGCTCAGATGTGAACAGGGGCCAATGAAATATGATTTTGCTTGTTAGGCCTTTTTAAGGCTGAGTTCACACCCATGCGAATTGGATGCTTTGTAAACCGCATCCAATTCACAGGACACTTGAAAATACATTGTTTTCAAGGTGTCCGGTTCATATATGTGCGGTGCATTCGCACTCTGCATTGCACAGAAAACGTGTGTGTTTTCTGTGCAATGCGGTGCGAATTCCCAGCCCGTTGTGTTCAATGGGAGCGCATCTGACACGTACATGCACTCCACACTGAACAGGGATATTTTCCCCTGCTTGCGGCCCCTGCAGCTGCTGCGCTGTGAGAACGGACAGGGGCTGCCGAACGGTGGCTCTGCCCCTTCTCGGCAGCAGACAGGCTGGAATTCGCATCGGAGTGGTGTGAATCCAGCCTCAGAGCTGAGCAATCTTTATAAGCCAAAAAGCGCTCAGGTGTGAACGGGGCCTTAGGAATGCTTGATGTGGTGGTCTTTGTTTAGTTTTGCTTGGCCATTCTACCATATTCTTTGTACTTCATTGACTGGTTTTGAGTTTCCTGCTCGTATTTGGGAATGGTATCCTTTGATAGCTCTTTAAGGTTCTTGTAATTTAATTTAGTGTGAACAGACTCAATCTTGCATTAAAGAGTGAGAAATGCGAAGGCTACACGTGTGCATTTTTTCATTAAGCCTAGCCTGCTGGAGGAATGAGAGAAATCAAATGATTTTCTTCTTCCATGCTAATCAATACGGATGGATGAATCTTTCTTGACAGCTGGTGGTCAGCAGAATACCCAAACAGTGTCTTCATCTGATTGGATTCAGTCACTGTTTGGCTGACAATTTTCCACCCAGCTCCTTTGCAAATGTTAATTAAGTTTTGTATACCAGCAGGTTTTTTTTTTTTTTTTTTTTCCTGTTGGCTATGCTTTAAAGAGGTTGTAAACCCTAATAAACTCCACGACAAAGGCATAATGTGCATCGCATAGTAGCTCATTATTAAATACTTACCTTAGAACGAAGCCCTGCAGTGGCGTCCGCACACCGCTGACCTCTTCCCCGGTGTATCTCCCGGGTTTTCGGGCTCTGGCACTGTGATTGGCCGGAGACGCGATTAGTGGGCATGGAGGAAGGAAGAAGTAGAGGGAGACAGAGATCCGCAGGATCAACCAGGTTTTTTTTGCAAAAAACTAATTGTGCAAAAAGGAAAGTCTGGAATTCACTGCACTCTTCAGGATCTTTATTTTATCATCATAACTGTATCACAGGCATGACAGGAACAAACATCGAAAACAAATCGTGTCGTGACTGAGGAGTCAATTCACTAAAGGATTTTGCATGCGATATGAAGATCACTTGACCCATATTTCAGAAATATAACACGAGATAATAGTCAAAAAATATTGAATGCTAGGCAAATACTGCACATATGCTCAAAATGTGAGTTAAACACCCGGGGAAAAAAAAAAGAATAAATTAGTCAATTCAACACGAGCCGTTCACACGGGGCAACTTGCGCTCCGACTTGAGTCTCCTCGAGTCACTTGACTTCTGAAATCCCATTGAAGTGAATGGGAGCCGTCTTTACACTACTGAAGTCGCTCTGAGTTCAGAAAAGGTTCCTGCCCTGAATTGAGACATCCCTGCACGACTTCAAGGTGACTTCTATCCGACTTGTGCCCATAGAATTCAATAGAAGTCACCTCCAAGTCGGATCACCTATTTATGTGGAAGCGACTATACATTGAAAAGAAAAGAATTTATTCAGGGCAACCCCCTCCCTCGCTTTGTTTGGCCACAGGCAAAGTTGCCTGGCATGAAGTTGCATCGCCCGCCCCTGTGTGAACGCAGGCTAAAGAACACACACTTGTTTTATCACCGGGCAGTAGGCAGTCGGGATTTTATAGACGCCCAAAGTAACAATGAGGGGAAGCTCCACACTGTCCAGTAAGTTAAAAATATACAATATATCAGTGTGGAACTGTTCTGTCCTGTGCTCTGGAATGAAAATAAATCGTAACATTTCACCAGAAGGAAATCAATCGTAAGGCCTCATACACACGGACGTTTCTAAAAAAATAAACAAAACGTCGGGCCCGACGTCAAGGAAAAAAAGTCGGCGTTTTTCGGCGTTATGCATCAGCGTTTTTGAGCGTTAGTGAGCGTCGGCGTCAATAGGCGTTTTTTAAAAAAAATCATCCCTCTGCTATTTTTCAACCTAAAAACGCCGGTATAATAGGTGGCGTTTGTTGGCATATTGTGGCGTCGGCGTCAAAAAATGCCAAAACATTACAGCCTCAGAACGTGATGGCTGTGGGTTCTAGTTTCAGCTCCCTAACGCTGACGTCATCTACAGCTCAAAAACGCCGACGGTTTTATGGGGCCATTAACCCCTTCCTTACCCGGCACTTAAACCCCCCTCCTGCCCAGACCAATTTTTGGCTTTCAGCACTGTCGCATTTTGAATGACAATTGCGCGGTCGTGCGACGTTGAAACTCGACATCTACTGCAGTCGCAATCCCTCGACTTTGATCTTGGGTGTCGGTAGTGCAAGACTCCGACATTACAAAACCGTAAAAAACTGCGGCTGCGGTGTTATACGGTTGTTTGCGGTGGATAATATGGCCGCAAAAATCCAACTTTTTATCGTCTCCCTACTAAAAAAAATTTTTTGCGGATAACTGCGGCTGCGAGTGATTGCGAGTTTTTGCGACTACGTATTGCGGCTTTTTGCGGCTGAAAAAAAGGAACTGCAGCCCGGGCTGCAAAACAAATAAAAAAATCTTTGCAGGCACACATACTCCGGAATGCTAACT
>BLSH010406764.1:843783-857048 GCA_018402905.1 Glandirana rugosa
TCAAGTGTGATCAATATTCAGTGATTGGCACCATAGCTTGCAGACTCTATAACTTTCACAAAGACCAAATAATATACACTAATTTTTTTTTTTTACCAAAGATAGGTAGCAGTATAAATTTTGGCCAAAATTTATGAAGAAAAATTACTAATTTGCAAAATTTTATAACAGAAACGAAGAAAAATTCATTTTTTTACAAAATTTTCGGTCTTTTTTTAATTATAGCGCAAAAAATAAAAAACCCAGAGATGATTAAATACCACCAAAAGAAAGCTCTATTTGTGTGAAAAAAAGGACGCAAATTTCATATGGGTGCAGTGTTGCATGACTGAGTAATTGTCATTCAAAGTGTGAGAGCGCTGAAAGCTGAAAATTGGTCTGGTTGTTAAGGGGGTTTAAGTGCCCAGTTGTCAAGTGGTTAAATGTGGCACTAGTTTGCTTATATTTATGCACCTCTCTCTCTGTACGGGCTAATTGAAAGCTGCATTCACATCCGTTAAAAAAAAAAAAAAAAATGCCTGAACACCTAAACCGGTTTGCAAGAGTCCTTAGATTTGTTTAATTGTGCTTTTTTTGCAAGAAATCCTTTTTTTTTTTAAATTGTGATGTTTTTGTAAGCAATGGGAATGGAAACCCTTAATATAAGGCTATTGATATAAACATGCTTTTTCCAATGATTACAGGTGTCTGGGGAGTTGGTGTTGCAACCCAAAAAGCAAACCTTAATCCGATCCCATTAGGAAGAGATGTGCACAGTCTTGTGATGAGAAACGATGGAGCCATCTATCACAACAATGAGGAGAAGAATAGGCTACCAGCCAACAGCCTTCCACAAGAGGGCGATGTAGTGGTGAGTGCAACCCCTTTGCACTAGGTGCCGTACTGTTTCTATGCCAGAATGTTCAATTGTTGTCTGTACTAACTTATTTTCAGCCTGCTCTGCTTCAGCACAGTCACATGATCGGCTCCCCTGTCTTGGTAAATGGCGGCTGCAGGGAAGAGGTGGGCCAACAACAGATGTACCATTGATGTACTATTGAAGTCTATGAGTGACAGTTGCTGCTCCTGGGCATTCCTAGCTGTTGAGCACTCTCTCCTCTCCCCTGCAGCAATAGCTGGCTGATACGGGAGATCATGTGACCAGAGCAGCCTGGAAATAGGTGTATAGATAGATATATCTCTTATACAGGTTAGTCATCATAGGTATTAGGAGGGGGCAGGGGGGCATTTTTAACCACTTCCATACCACCAAGCGTCATATGTCGTCCTTGGCTTTCAGTGCAGCTGCAGGCATCATCCAGATATCATTTTTTTTTTCAGCCGGCGGTTCCCTACACCATAACAACAATCATAGCGGCTGTTCAACCGCTTGATTGTTCTTAGCGGCGGCATGAGGGTTGTCTCCCGCCGACCTCTGGTGCTTCTCCCAGCTCGTCCAGGCAATCGGCGAGTCAGAGAAGGAATCTGCCGGTGCTGGAAGGAAGCCATAGAAAAAACCGATGGACAGATGGTCCCCGGCAATCTCTGACTCTTGGAGGCCCAGGCGCGACGTTATGACGTCATGTCTGGGCCAGCGGAAGTCAACAATGCCGGGGACTCGGCAGGAAAGCCTGAGATCGTTCATTTTTTTTTTTTTTTTTTTTTTTGGGATTTCAGGCTTTCCTGCCTGGAGGAGAGATGTGAGGTCTTATAGACCCTACATCTCTCCATAAAGAGGACCTGTCATGCACCATTCCTATTACAAGGAATATTTACATTCCTTGTAATAGGAAAAGTGTAAAAATATGCAAAAAAGAATTAAAGCACCCGTGTCCCCATGTGCTCGCATGCAGAAGTAAACGCCTACGTAGGTCGCGCCCGCATATGTAAACAACGTTCAAACCACACGTGAGGTATCGCCGCGAATGTTAGAGTGACCGCAATAATTCTAGCACTAGACCTCCTCTGTAACTCTAATGCTCTATACACACTGGACGTGAAATCTTTTTTTTAAAAAAAGTCCGTGGCTTTGTAGTGATTTTTTCAGCTTTTATCAGCGCGTTTGTGAGCGTCAGCGTTTCACCGTTTTTTGTGCATGGACACATAGGAAAACATAGCTTTATGGGCTGTTAATAAACAATAAAAAAAACGCCCAAAAATGACTGTTTAGCAGCTACAGTGTGCATGGAGCCTAAACACAACCTGTTAACAGTTTAAAGCATTGCCTATGGAGATTATTAAGTACTGTACTGAAGTTTAATGCCATACCACAAGTGTGCATAATTTTAAAGTATGACGTGAGGTATCTATTTACTTGGCATATCGCCGTCTGTCACATTATACAAAAAAAATTTGGCTAACTTTACTGTGCGTTTTTTTTTTTTTTTTTTTAAATTATTCACTAAAGTGTTGTTTTTTTTTTTTCCAAAAATGTGTTTGAAAAATTGCTGCGCTAATACCGTGTGACAAAGAAGTTGCAATGACCGCCATTTTATTCCCCAGCGTCTCTACTAAAAAATGTTTGGGGGTTCTGAGTAATTTTCTAGCAAACAAAAAAAAAATGATGATTTTTACACGTAGGAGAGGAGTTCTGGAATTTGCCCAGTTGGTAAGTGATTCATTATAATCTAATTAATTAATAGAAATTAATATAATTAATCCAAGTGCCCCTCTCAATGGTGAATAGATCTAACCTATGGTAGATAAATACAATCCCAATTGCAAACGTGGTGTGTCAAATTGGAATGTATTAATCTACCATATGTTATATCTATTCACTATTGAGAGTGGCACTTGGATTTATTTTTATTTAATTTCACTTGTGTATCACAAACATGTACCTAGACGATTGTCTACACTGCTGTCATACAACGATCGATCCATTGGGACTGTATTCATGTTATGATACATTGATTTACCAACAAGAGTAACACATTGATTTTGATTTTTCTTTTTGTATACCATTAATACGCACTTAGGTGATTGCTTATACTTTTGGTTATAGAAGGGTCCTTTAAAGAGGAAGTAAACCCTGATGGGGTTTACTTCCTCTAAATTCCCCTGCAAAGTAGAAGCATAATGGGCTACTATGCATTGCATAGTAGCCCATTATGTGCCACTTACCTGCAAACGAAGCCAGCGATGTCCCCTGTGCAGGCAGCATCCATCTTCTGCCCCTCTTCCTTCCGGGGCTGTGACTCTGGCCAGTCACGGCACGATCTCAGTGAAGAAATGGCACGGAGACCGTTTCTTCACTGCGCATGTGCCAAAATTACGTGGGTACATCTTGTACAACACTGTATATCTCCTAAACTGTGCAGGTTTAGGAGATATGCAGGGCACCTACAGGTAAGCCTTATAGGCTTACCTGTAGGTTAAAGTGGTTGTCACAGGTTGACAACCATTTTAACACAGGCTTGTCCATGTACGGGCTTCGCTTTGCTCAGCAGGGATCAATCCGCTGAGCAGGCAGATGACGGGTCTGTCTCCGCTTACTTTGCAGAGATGGACCTGTCAGAACCCCGCTGTCCTCTGTGGAGATTGGATGAAAATGGACCGCCTGTCCGTTTTTTCATCCGATCCTTTCTGACGGATGGAAAATGGGGTTTCCATCTGTCTGGATTTCATGGACCGGATCGGATATCAGCGGATGTCAGTGGACATGTCAGCACTGACATTCACCGCTCTTTAGGGCAGAATGGAGCGTCCGATCAGGTCAGCCTGAAAAACGGACAGGCGGACCTTATCGTAACACCCTTGTGAAAGGGCCCTAAGGATTTATTCCTAGTGCTTTTTTTAATGTGAGGCTGCACAACTTTTTATTTGCTTCGTTTAGTTATATTGTGGTAACACAACTAAGTTGTGGCAACCCATACACTGATTACACTACTATTCATTGTATTAGTTCATTAACCATCTCTCACACCATTCAGAGTGCAGAGGTATATTTCAAATGTGTCTTTCAAATTGTTCCCCCTTTTTTTTTTTTTTCATTTGTTTACTAAAAAGTAAAACCGTTCAGTGGTGATTAAATACCACCAAAAGAAAGCTCTATCTGTCTCAAAAAAATGAAAACATTTAATCTGGGTACAGCATTGCTGCATGACCGCACAATTGTCATTCAAAGTGCAACAGCTGAAAATTTGACCTGGGCAGGAAGCGGATTGAAGTGGTTAAAATATATCGTACCATTTGTAAAACTATTGTTTGAGGCATATGCCATTCATATAGGCCTTTTTGTCACTTCAGTTTTCAAAAAAGGCTCAGCGGCTGTTTTGTTGTAGTCCACGGCCTGGAAGAGAGTCAGATGTAGGAAGGATCACCGCATTTTAGTATATCATTGTAGGAAATGAATGATCTCTTTTCACACTTTCTTTGCTTTACTCCGACATGCCAAAAGTATACGTGGGGCAATTGCTTTATCATTTTTCTGGGAGAAATAGAGCTGTGTTTTGGTGAGCCGTAAGAGTACCAACACATTCATTCACATCTGTGTATAGTTGGATTGCTGGAGCTGGTTGTAGTTTCATTTTAGTAATTGTGAGCGGTTTGTTTCAATTCTTATAAAATCCAAACACCGTCTTAGACCACACCCTATTTTTGCAGCATTTTAGGTTGCTTAGTTTTAGGTAATGTTACTGTATTCTGCTTATGGATTGGTAGCTGGCTGTGAAGTCAATTGTGGGTTTTTTGTTAGGTGTGTGTTTTAGGAGTTGCTGAGGTTCAGGATTTCTCCAGTGGCAGCATACCTTGTTTTGAGAAGGTTCATTCACGAAGGCAAGGGTTTGTTTTTTTTTTTTCATTTGCAAACTTGAGGATTGCTGCCATTATCCCAGGGTAAGGCCCCTTTCACACAGGCGGATAAATTCCACTTTTAGCTGCGGATAGATGAAGTTATCTACCGCACCTATACTCTGACAATAAACACTCTGCATTTAGCAACGGTTTCCTTATGAGGTTTTGTGCGATTAGAAAAAATAGATATGTCTGCGTCCAGGAATGATGTATTGCAGCTATCTGCACATAACTGCAGGTGATCGCAGAGCACTGTCACATGCGGATAGCGGCAACAAGGAGAGAAATGGGAAGCACATCAGAAATTACAAGAATATTTCACTGCAGCTAAACGCATGTTCGATTGCAAGTGATCGTTGTGCTTGGAGTCTTGGGATTTCAAAATGAATAACATGCTTTTAACAGCAGCAGAACTGCCGCCCGTTTTGAAAGGGGCCTTAGGCTCCATGTACACTGTATCTGATAAACGACCGTTTTTGGTCGTTTTGGCGTTTTTTTTTAACAGCCCAAAAACGCCACTTTGTTATCCTGTGTCCATGCACACATGGACGTTAATTGTCGTTTGTCAGCAGTGGCTCTTTTGGGCTGTTATCTGAACGCCCTGAATTGGCGTTCAAATGTTGTTCTTTTGACCACCAAAAACGTTGGACGCCGACAAACGTCGCTAAACGCTCAAACGCCGGTAAACGGCTGTTTATCGGCGTTTGGCGTTTTTTGCAGTCAATGGAAGCTAATGAAGAAAAAAAGAAAACGCCAACGCCGGTAAGCGTTTCTTACAAAACGCTGCAAAAGAACGTTTTGTAAGAAGCGTCTCCTGCCCAATGCAGAGAGAGCCCAGATAGCATCCAGTGTGCATGGAGCCTTAGAATTTACCAGCTCTGTGCAATGTGCAAATTATAAATAATGGTTAACAGTAGAAGTGGAAAAACTTTAACTAGAGCGGTTCAGAGATTTCTTGTTTGACTAGGCGAGTGTAACATTATTTTAAGAAATCACACACTTGAAATGCTCCAGTGTGTCTTGGCTGAGCCAACCGTATTCTCTAGAGCAAGAATCTGAATTATATGTTTATGCTGTTCAAAAGTAGCAGCTGTTTGAAGTCCTTGTGTGCAATGTTAATATGTGTTCTATTTTTTTCCCCTCACATTTTGTTCATTGTCGGAGCCTTATAAACGTTTATAAATGCTATGTTTCTTTGGCGGTACCTAAAATTATTTAGCACTTTATGGCCATTTGCTTCTGTTTGGGCTCTGAAGGAGTTGATACCCCATGTGTTTGAGCCTAGATTAGCTAACTTGATATTTTTGTATGCGAACCTCTGAGAATTGTGTTCAGGTGTTATGTAACTACAATGATTGTAAATGCTCTTGTTTAATTTTTTTTAAATAACCGGTTTATATTTATCTGCTCTGTGCAACGGAATTGCATAGAGCGGCCTCCAATCCTCCTCCTCTTTGGTCCCCTGTCAAAACTCCTGGCTCCTCCTCCTTGGAATACGCTTCCTATTGTTGCACACCTGTGTGTGCCATCCCAAGCCGTGCTGCCTGCACCCATAGACAAACAATGGGGCTCGGCCTCGGATTTGACTAACAGCAGGAGCCAATGGCTCCCAATGCTCTCAGCCAAGCCTATGAGTGAGAAGGGAAAGAATAACTGCAGAGTGACGCAGCAGTGGATGGAGTGAGAGCTCAGGTAAGTATAAGGGGGTTGAGGGGACATACTGCTACCTAATCCCTTTTTTTGTACTTTAAGGCCAGGTTCACATTAAAGCAGAACATCAGTCATTTTTTTCATCTTTCCATCTATTAAATCTTCTGCCCTTGTTATAACTTTGGATCGTAAAACATTATTATTATTTTTTTTTCTGCCAGTAAATACCTTATATGGCCCACTTCCTGTTTCTTGGCTGGAAAAATGCCTCGGCGTTTGACATTTATGTACAGCTCTCTCTCGAGTGTTTGCCAAGAAGGGAGGGGGGGGGGGTGAGTCATAAGAGGGCCAATGAGAGCTGTAGAGCTGGAGGTGTGCCTCCTATGTGTCTGTGGAAATCCAGGAAGTGAACAGGCAGCAGCTTCAGCTGCCCACAGTTACAATGATTGCAGCCAGACTTGGTGGAGGGAGATTTCTGCAGTGTATTTCACAAGTACAGAATCACAGTATATATAAAATATGTAGTGGTTGGAGGGAAGCTTCAGAATGGCAAAGATGTTTATGTTACAAATAATGTGAGCAGACTGCAGTTCCAGTTTAAGGACGGGTTTTAAATTACGCAAGTTCAGCTCAACTCGCACGATTTCAAACGGCAATGCAGTCCGACTTCAGGTGCGACTTGACAGACATCTGTGTGGGTTCATGCACAGATGTCTTCAAATCGCCCCCAAAGTCGTCAAAAGTAGTACCGGAACTACTTTTGGGAATTGGTGCGGCGCTGCACCTGTTGGTACGGTGCCATTGCCAGCAATAGCCAGCGGTTTGACATGTCAAAGGGGCCCGACGTGAACGTGGGCTAATGCAAGGAATGCATTAGAGGAAGCAAACTCCTCTGTGTGTATCTATAGGTAAGCTTATAATGAGGAGGCGCAGCGCACACCTGTCTGTGAAGCTGCAAGCTGTCACAGCCGGGTGCCCGCATTTGCAATGCCGGCGAGGGAGAGAGCCAAGGGTTTGGGCGGCCGCATGACTGCACCGTGGGACAGGGGAGTAGTGTGTGTTTTATTAAAAGTCAGCAGATACACTTTTTGTAGCTGCTGACTTTTAGTAAACCAAAATTTGCTGGAACTCAAAGCATTGGACATTAAAGCAGATCTTACAATTTTTTTCCCCAAGCCCTCTTGAAAAAGCCATTTGTAAACCGTTCTCCTGTTCTTGCCATGTTTGTGTTGGCTTCTACTACTGGTAGGTTAGTTGGCTTCTTACCAGTTTGTAGTGAAAGTGGGTGTTTGTGTGACTGTGCAGAAGACTCACTTCAAATGAACCTTTGCTGAAAACCACTTTGGACTCATTATTGATGAGCTAAGAGTTATTATACTGATGCTGGTTCACTAGCTAATGAGTCACCGATTTGGAACAAACATGCAACCAGTGATTTGTGAAGTTTGAACTTTCAGCCTGTATAGTTATTCCACGAGTAAACCAGAGAACTGTGATGCAGTGCCATTCATAGAATGGCACTCCGGTAATCCCTCATATGGTGTGCTTTTTTTTTTTTTTTTTTTTTTTTTTAAAAGGCATCCATTTTTCAGCATATAAAGTGTAAAGTTGCACTGCCAGTTCATATAAAATGTATCACCGTGCACCTCAACACACGTGCAAAACATAGTATAAAGGGGCCTATGTCCTTTTTATAAGTTTATCTCTGTTACTAATAGGAATAAACGATTAGAAAATCGGCCGATCGAACGACCACCGATGAATGAAACAGCGGTCGGTGGTCAAACGCTGCAGGAATACATGGGTAGAAAATTCTGCCGATCGCTCGACCGCTGAGAGGTCGGTGGTCAAAAATATTCCGCTCGTGCGCGATATGTTCAAGAGATATTTTACTGCCAACCTTCACACCAATGCATAGAATATAGTTTGATTGCAAACGATACGACACAAATTTTCCATTCTTTCAATTGGTCTTTTTCGTTCACGATATCGGGTATTACTTACTGGGCATCAATGGTTAGAATATTAGCCGATTGTTCGCAGAACAGAAATTTTTGGTCCGATAGTCTTATCGTGTATTCCTGCCATAGCACTGCGTCTCTAAATGGCTGCACCTGGTTCATGTAGTAGTGATCAATTTTGCACAATGGTGCAATGCTCCAATTCTGTGCGGTTGCTACACCATGCTATTTGTGTACCTTACTCTATAGGGAATTTTGTTCCATCTGTTTGGTGACCATTGTCTGCATGATTCACTTCAGTAGCACAATTGAGGTGCTATAATTACCGTATAAGCCGACCCGAATATAAGCCGAGGCACCTAATTTTACCACATAAAACTGGGGAAACTTATTGACTCGAGTATAAGCCTAGGGTGGGAAATGCAGCAGCCAGAACACAGGGACAGGGAGCCAGAACACAGGAATTGTAGCCAGAACACAGGGACAGGGAGCCAGAACTCAGGGATTGTAGCCAGGAATCAGAGACTGTAGCCAGAACACAGGTATTGTAGCCAGGACACAGGGATTTTATCCAGGACACAGAGACTGTAGCCAGAACACAGGTATTGTAGCCAGGACACATGGATTTTATCCAGGACACAGACTGTAGCCTGAACACAGGGATTTTAGCCAGGACACAGACTGTAGCCAGAACACATAAGGGATGAGTAAGGTAGATTCACATTAAACAGAGCTGTGCTGCTTTTAAGAGCCGTTCTGTGCTGTGTAACTGTGATTAAACACATTGGAATGCAAAGAATGCAGAGAGAGAGCTGCAGCTCTTCACTGAGATCAGGAGGTAGGCGGGACTGAACAGCTAACATCAGCTTGTCCTGCCCACCTCCCCCACCTCCCGACATCAAGCTGAGAATCTGACACCTCTCTCAGCATTCCAATGTGTTTAATCACACTTACAAAGCACAGAACGGCTCTTAGAAGCAGCATGGCTCTGTTTAATGTTCTGTTTAATGTGAATCTACTGATCACCCACAGACACTGACTCGAGTATAAGCCGAGGGGGGCATTTTTCAGCACAAAAAATGTGCTGAAAAACTCGGCTTATACTCGAGTATATACAGTATGTGCAGCTCCAGTCTAATCAGGTGACTCCTGCAAGTGGATAAATCTTTCATTAGGAAGATGTTTAAATTGCCAGAGCATGTCTGTACAAAGTTAACCCTATGCAGTACAGCTCTGCAATATATAGTATAGATACACTTCTCCATGTCTCGGTGTACTCGAAGGGCCCATTCACACCAGAAATTGCATGTTTTTATGCGGGTTGACATGCCTTTTCCATCTGCATTTGTCCTTTTGAGGTCACTTTGTTCTTTGGCCTTTTATGCGCACTGTGTTTGCATTCGTTTGCAGTTCAGAGAACTTTTTTCACTGCACTTTAAGCCTGCATTCACATACGGGTGACCCGACTTTGACGCGATTTCGCTAGGCGACTTCAGCGCGACTTCCAGCACGACTTCAAAGACCTCAGGCGACTTTCCAACACGACTTTTGCCAGGCGACTTTGACTTGACCAATCAGAGAAGGGGGAGGGAGGGGGCTGCCTAAAAATAAATTCTATTCTTTTGACTGTAAAGTCGCTTCTATGTAGATGGGGATCTGACTTGGAGGCGACTTCTATTGAATTTTATGGGCACAAGTCGGATAGAAGTCGCCTAGAAGTAGTACAGGAACCTTTTCAGAAGTCGGAGCGACTTCAGTAGTGTATATTAAGACGGTTCCCATTCAGTTCAATGGGTTTTCAAATGTCAAGCGACTTGGAGCGACTTGAGGCAACTCAAGTCGGATCGCAAGTCGCCCCTATGTGAACTGGCACTAAGGGTGTGAACTATGCTGACAACACTGTGCCTTATCTGTACTGAAATCCCCAGCAGTGTTGTCAGCCCTGCTCGATTCTGGGCTAAAGAGCACCTGTCGCTGATTATTCCCTTAAACTTTCGGGGGGGGGGACTGTTTTTGCATTCAAAGGATACACACAGGAGATCTTCGGCAGGGCTGATAAAACTGCTTGAGATTTCAGTGCAGCATTGGTACAGTAAGCTAGGTGGTCACCAGATTTTTGGTAGAATTAACAAGTATTTTTAAAAGAGAAATGTGAATGTATAGCAGAGATGTGCTGACTGCTGCTTATTCATATATTTTTTTTTTCCCCCCAGACCAGTGTTTCTCAACCTTTTTTTCAGTCAAGGCACCCTTTTAAAGTTGAGGAAAATCCCAAGGCACCCATTTAAAATTATGGACAGTCTTGAGGCACCCCATTTTAAAATGTAAAAAAATGTTTGTAATAGTTTTACGTGATGCAGCAACAACCACACCCATAGGACACCCAATGTTAGTGATTTATTCTTCCAATTCAAATACACTTTTGCGCACTGGTACTGACTAGTATGCCAATGTTTCTCTTCCCTCTGTTTCTCCCCATCAGCCAGCTAATGTAACCCCAGTGTTGATGGAGAGAGGCAGGGGAGGGTTACACCAGGATGCTGTGTAGGTGACGACATCCTCCTTACCAACTCATGAAATCACTGTCGTAATGATGCATAATGAAAACCTGCGGCTTTGTGTAACGAAAAGGCAGGCTTGATCCACCCACATGCTTGTATACAATTTTTTGGCAATTTTTAGTTATTTTGCCAAAGCACCTCTGAAGAAACCTCAAGGCACCCTGGTTGAAAAAGGCTGCCCCAGACAAATGGTTTAACCACTTCCTGCCCAACTTATAGCAAAATGATGGGCCAGGTGGGGGCGCACAGCGCAGCAAATCGGTGGTGCGGTGTCACTTGGACTCACCACATCTCTGATCACTGTAAAGCGCCTATGACCTAGGCTCTTTACCATGTAATCAGCTGTGTGCAATCACAGCTGATCAGTGTTAATAGGAAGTAGCGGTTAGCGGCCTTCGTCTATTCAGGCTGACAGTCTTTGGAGAACCCATAAGCTGCTTTCCTCACATTGGGGATCTGCATTGATTATCAGCGATGCCCACCAGTACCTACCATCCCATCATTGCCTCCTCATTAATGCCCATCAGTGAATGAGAAGATTTTCTTATGTACAAAATTTTAAACAGAAATGAAGAACTTGTTGGTGCCGCCTACATTTTGTTTTTATAGCTTGCACTTTACTTAAAGTAGTTTTAAAGGCAGAAGGTTTTTTTATCTTAATGCATTAAGATTTAAAAAAACACCTGTGTGTAGCAGCACCCCCTAATTACTCATCTGAGCCCCTTCTCTCCCCAGCAATGTCCATGAGTGTCTTAGGTGTCCAGGACTGTCCTGATTGGCTGAGACACAGCAGCGGCGCCATTGGCTCCCACAGCTGTCAGGCAGCAAAATCAGGGCAGAGGGGGCGGGGCCTGATCAGGGCTCCGTGTCTGAATGGATACGTGGAGCTGTGACTCGGCTAGGGTGCCACCATAGAAATCTTTGGGTTGTGGGGGCACGCAATAGGAGGGAGGGGTCAGGAGCAGCAAAGAGGGGACCCGAGAAGAGGAGGATCAGGGCTGCTCTGTGCAGAACCAACTGAACAGAGGAGGCAAGTATAACTTTTTTTATTTACAATCCCTTTTAATGGAAGGTGTTAAAATAATTTTTAGTTCTGTTGGCCAAATCTTGGATTAATGATTTAGTCCAGCCCAAATTTTATATTAGTTATTACAATTAAAATGTTATAATTATTGGCTACACCAGGCTTAGCTAGGTATTATAGATCTAAATGCTGGAGGATGAAGTGCTGGCTGGGAGAGGCTCTAGACACATTCTGTGTTGTACTGGTTATACCACTGTATGGACTGCGAATAAAACTAACTACTCTATCCATGTAATACACCTTAGCTTCCACTTTATTCTGATTATATGCTGTTTGTGCCCGATTCACACTTAAACATGTCCTCGTGAGCTGTGGTGTGTAAATCTACAAGAGGTCTGCTCCCAGCTTTTTTTTTTGTTTGTTTGTTTTTAACCCCTTATCTCTAAACTGCCTTACATGTTAACTTATGGGGTTATGCATACATAGGGGTTTAGGGGCATTTGGTGGCAGAAAAAACCTCTCTAAGGAGCTTAAATGTACATTAACGCCAGGTGTATTCTAGAGCTGCACGATTAATCATATTAAAATCGCAAACTCGATTCAATTTTCAGTGCAGTTAATGGAGTCCGACTTGCGGGGTGACTCAGTGCGGCTTGACTGTAAAGTCGGAGCGACTTGAGTCTGGGCAGAGAGCCAAGTCAAGTTGATAAAAGAAGTAAAAAGATACTATGTTTAAAATGATCAAAGGGTTGAAATCCCGTGTATAGATGAGTTTAGTTTAGCCATTTTAACCACTTCCCGCCCGGCGCATTGACAAATGACGTCCGGGCGGGGGGTTCATTATCCTGACTGGACGTCTATTGACGTCCTCAGGATAATGCGCGATCGCGCGCTCCTATTACTTGGGGGGCGGGCCTGCAGTAAACAGTTACGCGGCCCGCCCTTCACCAATTTTACCGATTTGATTTGAGTAGATATGTGCCCTAAAGTTGGGAAACTAGTAAAATTTGTATCATAGAAAAATGAAGAAAATAGTTGAACTGAACCGAGAGACGGGTCTGAGTTCAGCGAGGCTGAAATGTCAGTTCGGCGTGACTCAGTGGGGCGTTCAGCCTGAGGTAATTGACGTGACTTTTAACTTAGCTCAAACGCTAAAATTATACTAATTAGCACGTCGAGATCTTATGTGGACCGCAATTACATGTAAATTCGAGGAATCTCTCCAAAAAAGACGGTGGTTTACGGGGATTTGGGGATACATACGTATTGGGGTATTCAATTGTACATTCCGTCAAA
>BLSH010406764.1:862934-876631 GCA_018402905.1 Glandirana rugosa
GATATCCCCCCCCCCCACCTGCCACGGAAGACTTCGACCTTTCCAGTCCGGACCAACCAGATCCAGAACACAGAGGAAATTCGTGGACGCCAGGAGAGGAGCCAGACCCACCTGAGACAGGAGACCAGGCTGTGTGACGCGTTTGGAGTTGGAATTCCCCGTACTACCCTGATGTCCCTGGCCGGAGGGCCCTCGGTTATCCTAAGGCGTTTTAACTTCTAAGTTCTGGTAAGCCTCCACTCAGACACAAGTTGTAGTTCCTTTTTTATTCTACCACACTGAATATTCACTTTAACTGGTTCCCCACCGCGCGCCGTGTTTTTACGGCGGCAGTGGGGGAGCCCTGCGCGATTCGCCGTAAATAAACGGCGATTCGCATTTTGGCCACCAGGGGGCGCGCGCGCACCCGCCGCACTCCTGAGGAGTGTGCCCGCGGCTCGGGCGGACCCGATGTCCGCCGGCGAGCCGCGATGAGCGGCTACAGGGCAAAGAACGGGGAACCGCCGATGTAAACACGGCGGTTCCCCGCCCTGTCAGTGGGGCATGACAGATCTACTGATCCCTGTCACTGGGATCAGTTAGATCTCTCATGCCCATGTTAGCCCAACCCCCCCACAGTAAGAACACACCCAGGGAACACAGTTAACCCCTAGATCGCCCCCTGCAGGTTAACCCCTTCACTGCCAATGACATTTATACAGTAATCAGTGGACATTTAAATTTCTGATCGCTGAATAAATGTCATTGGTCCCAAAAAAGTGTCAAAAATGTCCGACATGTCTGCCCCAATATCGCATTACCGCTAAAAATCGCAGATCGCCGCCATTACTAGTAAAAAATAAAAAAAAAATAAAAACCCCAGAAATGAGTTCTCATCATCCGTAAACGCGGCCACTTTTGCGCAAACCAATCAATAAACGCCGATTGCGATTTTTTTTATTGCAAATATGAGGAAGAATATAAATCGGCCAAAAACGGTGAAAAAAAATTTTTTTTTATATTTTTTTTTTTGGATTTGAATTTTAGCAAAAAGTAAGAAATTTGGGTTTTTTTGCAAAATGGTCGCTCTTCTTTTGTTTATAGTGGCGATAAGAAATGACGCAGAGGCGATCAAATACCACCAAAAGAAAGCTGTATTTGTGGGAAAAAAAGGACGCAAATTTCGTTTGGGTACAACGTCGCACGACCGCGCAATTGTCCGTTAAAGCGACACAGTGCCGAATCGCAAAAAGTGCTCTGGTCCTAAAGCTGCAAAACCTTCCGGGGCTGAAGTGGTTAAGGAGTCACCGATTACTGAAGATTCACTGTCTGGATTTAACACTTGGATTTCCCTCCTATCAATGGACACTTTGCACTTTATGCACTTAAATCATTGTTGATAATGATTTTCTACTAGATAATTTTTTAATGAATTTTAATGTTCAATCATCAATTTATGCACTGCACTTTGTATTAGCAAGTATAACCATTGTATTGCATATACCGTGATACTTATTTTCATAAATATCGTCATAACATAGGTATTACCACAAGACAACTCTCACGCATCCAGTTTAGCGCTACCACCACATAATTATTAAAAATAAAAAGTAAAAAGCAAAATAAATAATAAAAAAAAAAATAATAATTTAAAGCACTCCATCTCCGCGAGCTCGCATGCAGAAGCGTACGCATACGCAAGTCCTGCCCACATATGAAAACTGTGTTCAAACCACACGTGAGGTATCTCCACTATCGTTAGAGCGAGAGCAACAATTCCAGCACTAGACCTCCTCTAACTCAAAACTGCTAACCTGTAGATTTTTTTTTAAACGTCGCCAATGGAGATTTTTAAGTTGCAAAGTTTGTCGCCATTCCGCAAGCGGACACAATTTTGAAGCATGACATGTTGGGTATCATTTTACTCGGCGTAACATTATCTTTCGCTTTATGGGAAAAAATGGCCTAACTTTACTGTTTTCTTATTTTTTAACTAAAAAAAACTGAATTTATTTAAAAAAAAAAGCATGCTTGGAAGACCGCTGCGCAAATACGGTGTGACATAAAGGTTTGCAATGATCGCCATTTTAATCTCTAAGGTGTTAGAAAAAAATATATATAATGTTTGGGGGTTCTAAGTAATTTTATAGCAAAAAATGTGATGTGGCAGTGATACAACAAGGTGAGTGGATGCCTACGAACAGGCGCTGCCATGATGGATCTGAAATGATAGGTGCTCTTTAAATGTAAGGACTTATTCTTGCTGGTAGTTAGAATCTTTTATTATTTACAAACAAAATGAAGGTTTCCTATTTAGAATAATAATCTGTCAGGCTAGTAAAACAGCGATATCCGAACCAATTCAATCATACAGTTTGTAGTGTACATAGATTTGTTAAATAATGGGATAAAGGATTATAACTGAACTTTGTTTTATTTCATGGTTACTGTGACATTGTGTGAATGCATCAATGCAGTGCATGTCATCTCAGCTTGCATTCATTGAATGAGTTTACCAAAAATGTAAATATTGCAGAATATACAGCCTCGTGCTACATAACTAAGCTCCATTTCATGTTGAATAAACTAAATAATGTATCTTAAAAAAACAATCTTTAGATAGATTTTTTTTTTTTTTTTTGAAAATCTTTTTATTATTTTGAAAATAGAACATGTACATAGAAACGGACATTCACATACAGCTTGCCCACGCAGGGGTGGACCAGCCAGTCCAGTACAATCGAATAACTGTGACTATTAACCCTCTACTACTACAACTACTGCCCTCTAACGAGGGTGGGGTATTATCCAGAAGCTATAACGGTATCTCAAGTTGCATACCAGGTTAGCCTGTGTATGGGCTCTGCCCTCCAGGCTGTCCGGCCGCATCGATGCAGGCAGTCCACAATCAGTTCCTATGTCTCACGCTGCTGTAGATGCGTCCTCAATCCAGCCGGACCAAATTTTCTGGAACTTTAGGGGGCAACCTCTATTTATATAGGTAGCTTTCTATAAAGACAAACTATCGTTTATTTCTTCCAAAACCCAATGGAGGGGGGTAAGTCTTCTTCCAACTCATCGTGATAGCTTTCCGAGCATAGAAGAGAGCAATACTGACGAGCGTTCTTTTGGCTTTTACCGCTATTAGCTGTTCCATTGGCCCCATCAGACCAAATCTCGGGTCTCTAGGCCCCACAATCCCGGTGGTCTGGCCATTTACCCCATCACTTCTTGCCAGTATTGCTCAATTCTCAGGCACGTCCAGAAAACATGGTAGGTCACCTGGGGAGTGCGTGCATCTCCAGCACTCTGAGGAGAGAGCCGGAGATATCTTGCAACCTGTGTGTAGTATGCTCGATGCAAGATTTTATACTGTACCATCTTCTCCCTGGTAGAGACCAATACAGAGAAGGGAAACTCCCAAATTTCCGACCAATCATCATCATCCAACTCCGGTATGTCCTCGAGCCATTTATGGCGTAGGGAGGACAGCTCAGAGCCGTACTCAATAGACAAATAACCATATAGCTAAGAGGTGGGTTTCTTCGGGCTCGGCACTCTAAGGGTGGCCTTCAGCTCGGAATATGATAGACTAATCGGTTGACCCAGAAATTTGCATCTAAAAGCATGTTCTAACTGCATATACCTAAACCAGTAATGCTCAGGGACGTGGAACTTTTTCCTGAAGAACTCGAAATGGGGCCAGGGCAATGTTAGAGATAATTTGTTCCACTACTATAATTTTATACTTAGCCCATGCCTGTGGATCTGGGATGGTAAAGTGTGGCAGATTTGGATCAAGCCACAGGGTGGTATGCGGGGATAACTCGGTGATCGGGCGTGCGTGCAATGATTCTCCCGCCCTCCAGGCCCGAATAGTGGTACGCATGGAGGGGGTAATTTGATGGGGTGACTTCTCCCATCTATATAGAAGGGATTTTAGGGCCTCCAGAGAGTTGAGTATTGCTGCTTCTAGGACAATTGCAGAATTGGTAAGATCAGGTTGTAACCACCAGTTGGCAGGCTAAAAAATAATTGCAGCAATCCGGCATGGCCGGGCCACACCAATCCAAGGGACGCATGAGGGTGGTATATTTATATCTAGGGGGACCACCATGCTAGATAAACGATAAAAATAAATTCTTCAGGGAGTTGAAAAAAGTTTTTGAAAGCCATTGTGGTGAATTCCTAAATATATATGTCCTTTTTTAGATAGATTTTCACTCCAAGCATTTTATTAAAATAAATTAAAAAAAAAAAAAAAAAAAAAAAAAAAAAAAGATTTAAATCAAATCAGTTCTGTTTTTTTTTTTTTTATATATCCACCTTAAGGCCTCATGCACACAGGACCTTTTTTGACTGTTTTACAGCTGCTGTTTTTAGCTGCACTCACTTGTCACGCCCAAGCACGCCCCATTCTCACCGCGGTTGTTTGAAATTGATGCTTTTCTTCAATGTAATGTGAGTACATACATGCTTTTTAATGGGTATTTGACGGGCTTCACTATGTTGGTTCATTCATTTCATCCCCATTAATCTGGCGATATTGGTGGAGACTATCTTATGTTGCACAGTGGAGGAGGTTGTGTGCTGGAGCTAGAGGTTATATATGCGCTGGCTTTGAGGGAATCTTACCATCTGATCACCAACAATCGGCGGATGTTTGGATCCAGGGTTTTATATGTACCCCATGCGCTACCTCCTAAACGATCTGGTAAGGGGATTGGCTACTCAGGTGGTGTGGTGTGCTTTCTTCTTGCACGGATAGGCTGCTGGGATCTAAATCTTCTCTTCATTTCAGCATGATGCATCAATTGATTTTCTAGCGCTGCATATTGGACTACACATAGGCTGTTGTCAGCTGTTTTTTTAGCAGTGATGTTTTTGAGCTGTAAAAAAACCAAAGACCTGAGTGTTTTTTTTTTTTTGGACTTTTTTCAGCTGTAAAAACGTTCAAACGCTTAAACGCTCAAAAAGTCAATCCCCAATGTTTTTGGGCATTTTAGACCAATTGGGAAAAAAAAAACCCAGAAAAATCGCTGGCCCTTTAAAAATACAAAAAAATGGTGGTAATAGAACGCTGGTAAAAGCTGAAAACATCCCTGATAAGCTACTGACGTTTTTGGACATTTTTTTTTAAAGTACTGTGTGCATGAAGCCTAAGGTATAGCAGTATTTACATAGATACATTGATTCAGCTTGAACCAACATGCAAAGTACTGTATTTATCGGCTTATAGCACACACTTTTATTCCCCCCTGAAAACAGTGCAAATAATGTGTGCGTGTTATACGCCGATATTTTCCATTGGGCTGCGTCGGAGGGGAAGGGGGGGCGAGCGTGCGCCACCACATTGCACAGAGCGGGATTATGCAAAGTCCTGCCTCCTGGACTGGCTCTTATGATAGACAGCACACTGGTCCAGTACCAGGACATGTGCTGTCTATCATAGAAGTTGGTCCAAGAGGCGGGACTTTGTATAACAGCAGCAGCCGAGTAAGCAGGAGATCGCCGCTCTGTGTAATCTGGCGGCTCTAATCTCCATGCACTGGTGAGGCTGAATTGATGGGCACTGACCCTTATTTGGCTTCAAAGTTTTTTGTTTAAAATTTTACATTTTTTTTTTTTTCCCCCTGAAACTTCCCTCTTAAAATTCAGGTGCATGTTATACGCCGATTAAATACGGTATATAAGCCCCATACCTGTGGGATCTCCATGGAAGTTGGAATTCACTGTACTATAGTGGTGCTACTCCAGTGATCAACATTAGCTTCCGGGTCCCATGCCGAGCAGCTGCCCTGCTGTATTTTAAATACAGGAGGTCGCTCACTCAGCACAAGTGCCATTCAGGGAACACTTTTTTTTTACCTTTTTATAAATCAAAGCAATGCATTCTCTGATTTGACAAAGTGCAGAGGCGGAGCAGTGATGTCACAATCTCCACCTCGTCCAATCAGAGAACACTCTGTATTCATTGAGAATACAAAGTGTTCTCTCAGTGTTGCCTGTGCTGAGCAGGTGAACTTTATTAAGCTGCAGGGTAGCTGCATGGCACAGAACCTGGAAGCTAGGGGAGATTCTTTTTTAGAAGCAGTACCTACTACAGTGACCTTCATCTTCCACGGGGATCCCACAATTATGGCGCATACATACTTAAATTGATTGATTCAAGCTGGACAAATGTAACTAAAAAATCCATACCTGGAATTCAGCTTTGCAGTGAACTAGTGAATAAAGTAATATGGAGCAGCCATTGCAGACATGCTTTGGATGTAGGCTCCAGTGCTGCCATTTTTAACCTACTAATACTACTAGTAGTACTTCTACTACTACTACGTGCATTGTCGAGGAAATATACAAAGTCTCGATTTGCACATGATGGTACTTATTAGTGGAGGCCTAAAGATTTGTCTGACTACTAAGTTATATCCCTGTGCCAGAAACAAAGCATTGAGTGGGATCAGTGCTGAATCTGTATGTGGATTTATTTGTGCGGCAGAGCTGAAAATACACTACATCCATAATGTCATTGTTGGGTGGGGGTTGGGAAATGCTACCAGTGCCTGCGCTTATCTGCACCAATCATTGCTACACCAGGATGCCAGGCTATTCCAATTTGAAGCTTCTCTCCTGTCACACGCTTTCTTATTGGTCCTTCACTATAATGATCTCACACACTGGCTGATAGGAATTGGCAAGTTGCAGGATGGGGGGAGCGATTATTGATGGAACGAGGAAGTGTTTGAATCTTTTCGGTTCAGAAATCCTGATTTTTTTTTTTTTTTTTTTTTTTTTTGGGCATCGTGGCAAGGAATACAGGCTGCTGAAGATATATGCGGGTGCCTTAGCGTTATATTTGTTTAAAGCTAGTTTTTGCATTTTTCTTTGAAGATTCTAGGTTTAGCACTGCGGTTTAACTATCTAGTGTTAAACCGCAGATCTACGATTGAAGTGGCACTCCACAGGTTAATAGTCCATATACAAGTGTATTACAGCATAGGGCCTGTTGGATCAAAGCATGGAATCTGACCATTTCAGGGGGGGTCAGACACTACCTCCATCAGGCCATGAAATGGGAGACCGTGCATATGGTCCAAAATTGAGTAAACTGCTTTACCAATGTGCCAATCAGCACAGGCCTTTACAGCAAAATACTGGGCATCACTCGGGGCACCCCAGAATCCTGGTAGTTCACAGTATGTAAATTTTGATTTATTTATTATTTTTTTACCAAGTGTCTGCTCACCTGGCCATCTTACAATGGCGTGCCAGGTCTCAGCAGTCTGTGGTCCATATTACATTTTTGCAGAGTGGCAGGGACATCCCTTTGTGTGGAGATTGGTAAAAGCTGGAAGCTGCTGCAGACATCCCGATTTTTGAAAATACTGCAGCTGCTCAGCAGTAGTGTTTCTGTAAGGCCTGGTTCACACCCATGTGGTTTTCCGTGCATCTTCAGTTTTGCATAAACACACTACAGCCCATTTAACATGATTTTCTATGGGTCACATTTGTGCATATTCCACTGGTGCGTTTTTTGGAAAGGGTAAACAACTTTTTTTTTTCCTTGCCTGCAGCATGTTGTGTTTTTGGTTCCGTAGACTTCAATGGAAACACCGCAGAAATCCATAAAAAAAGTAGTGCTTGCGTTTTTGCTGTTTTTTCCTGCATGCCAACAGATACGTCCCAAGTGCTTATTAAAAACATGTCAATGTGCCCCAAAAAAAAAACGCAAAGCGCACTGCGAAAATGCATCATCTGCAACCTTCTTAAGTGTAAACCTAGCCTAAATGAACCACACAGGGCGTCACTGGATGGTGCCTTGTACCTATTGTAGAGTACTGTGAAGGATGGCAGCAGGATTCCCCCTTGACACCTTGTTGTAAAATAGAAAAACTAAATTTTAATTCTTTACACAAACTTAAGTTCGGTAATTTAGCGTTTGACTTCTCTTTCCACTTTCCTCTCATACAGCTGGGTTTCCACATCGACTGAACCTGTTTTACTTGGCCAATGACATTATCCAGAACTGCAAAAGGAGGAATGCAATTGTCTTTCGTGAATCTTTTGCTGATGTGCTGCCAGAAGCGGTTTCTCTAGTAAGGTAGGTGACCTTTTCTCTCGTTTTTTTTGTGCATAGTTTTGTTTTTTGCATTTTTAACATTCAACATTAAAGTCCTTAATGGTTGCCAATCCAAGTGATTATTTTGTACTAAAAATGTGTAGAGAACCATTCTGGTTTGTGATTCTCTTGGTGGCTACGGTTTCCTGCTCCATTCTTCTGTTATCAGCCTGATCACGTCTGACAAGTTCTCCAACTGTGATGAAACCAGCCTGAAATTTGTCAGGGTGGGCGCTATAGATTAGGAGAAAGCTTGTCTATTCACAGCACCGCTCTGAATGGTTTCTTACTTTTTCTGCCTATATGGGGAGGGGGCGGGGGGTGCCTTTCCTCCAGTCAGCTGTCTTAGTGTATAGCAAATATCCACACCCACAGGTGAATCGGGAAGAGACAATTCCAACAGGGTGTGCTCTTTCTAAACAGTATATTAAGCTGAAGACAGCTGATATACATGTAGAAACTTGGGAGATTTGTTTAAGGTCTGTGTATCATCGGAGGCTGTTCACTTCACTTGGTATATGTGAGGGTTCACATCCACGTTAAACAAATCGTCCTACATAAGTTGTACCTGTTTCTCTGCACTCTTCTCTTTACATTCCATCAAAGTGCTGAATTGATAAAGATTGTCTGAGTTCAGAAAAAAGGAGTGGAGAGCTCAAGTTTTAGACCCCATACACACACTATATTAGATTTTCTGCATATTCTTGTCTTGAGATTTACCAAAACCATGTAGTGCAAGATCCTGCCTGTTTGCATGCAAATTGAAACTCATAAGGGTTGACCTCATCTTATATGGTTTTGCTAAATCTGAAGACAAAAATCTGCAGAAAATCTAATGGTGTGTATGGGGTCAGATTTTTGTCTTCAGATTTACAAAAACCGTATATAAGGTCAAACCTTAAGAGTTCCAATTTGTATGCAATCAGGCAAGCCCTTGCACTATATGTTTTTTGGTAAATCTGAAAGAAATCTGCAGAAAATCTAATGGTGTGTATGGGGTCTTGCACTCAGAGCTCAGTGAGGAGAGCCCTGAGAGCTGTTTGGAGGGAAGAGACCCCCCCCCCCCCCCAATCTTCACACAGAAACAGAGCTGAGGCTG
This sequence comes from Glandirana rugosa, assembly GCA_018402905.1. Lineage (NCBI taxonomy): Eukaryota > Metazoa > Chordata > Amphibia > Anura > Ranidae > Glandirana > Glandirana rugosa. The sequence continues at coordinate 872,132 of BLSH010406764.1, forward strand.
TCAATCTGCTGGAGATCCCTCCCCTATCACCATATTCTCTTGGTGTCAGGAAAACTTGTCAGAAGTGACTTGTGCTGATAGCAGAGGAATGGAGAAGCAGACAGAAATGACATAGTACTCTGGATTGAGACAAGTACACACTATAGAGGGATGTGCTGTGTTCATATTTCATGACTGAGGTTTACAACCACTTTAACCCCCAACACGCCTTCAATGCACATGCATTGCAGTACACCACAATGAATGATAATGCATTGCTTTGCGTTTTTCATAAATGGTGCTTGTCCTTCACTTTTAAATTTCTCCTGTAATTCTTAGTTCTTCAAGACTTGCATTTATCTAATGTAGTACTAAAAGCTTAATCAAAAATGACTCCTATGATGCATTTTGTCATACTCAATGAAATGGTCCTCATTTTTCTAAGTCCCCAGTAATTGATATAATCGTCTTTTTTTTATTTTTATACTGGTTGATCCTGTTGTGTTTTTACTGCGTTCTGTGCAGAATCACGTCTGTGTGTGTGTGTGTACACGTAATTCTAAAGTACCACATGGGGGGGGGCGCTTCTGCTGTGATTAGTTACAGCAGAAACCAATCGGGGTGCCAGCCAATGAATGACCGCTGGCATCCTCTGATTGTTGAGAGAGACAGGACGAAGCTCTGCATATGTAATCAATGCCTTAGTAAAAACGCCAAACTGTGTACACACAAACACTGGTTAGACACACATTTAACCCTTTTGATTGTCCTAGGATTTTTTTATTTAATTTTGGACCGCCCACTGTGCATATACTGTGGCAGGGCGGCCTGGCTGTGCGAAACAACGTACCGCCGGCCACCCGCGATTGTTCAGAGGAGACACATTGGCGGTCTGCCTATGTAAACTAGGCAGACTGTTGTTCTGTCACAGGAAGAGAGAGATCTTGTGTTTCTGCTAATCAGGAGCACAGATGTCTCTACCTCAAGTCAGTCCATCACCCCCCACAGTTAGAAAGCACTCCCAGGGTACACATTTAACCCTTTAATTGCCCCTGCTGTTAACCCCTTCCCTGCCAGTCATTAGTGCTGTAACAGTGCATATTTTTTAGCACCGGTCCCCAAAGTGTCAGATTTGTCTGCAATGTCTCAGTCCTGCTAAAAAAATCGCTGATCACCGCCATTACTAATAAACATAAAAATGGCAAAAAAATATCCCGTAGTTTGTAGATGCGATAACTTTCTCGCAAACCAATCAATATACGCTTATTCGGATTTTTTTTACCAAAATCATGGAGCAGAATACATATGGGATTAAATTGATGAAGAAATTTGATTGTTTACATATTTTTTATTGGATGTGTTTTAGAACAAAGTGAATAACATTATTATTATTATTATTATTATTATTATTATTATTATTATTATTATTAATAATTTTTTCCAAAATAAAAACCGCAGAGGTGATCAAATACCACCCAAAGAAAGCTCTATTTGTGGGGGAAAAAAGGACATCCTTTTTTATTTGGGTACAGTGTCCCACAACTGTGCAATTGTCAGTTAAAGTAATGCAGTGCCATATTGCAAAAAAATGGCCTGGTCATTAAGGGGGTAAAACCTTCCTGGGCTGAAGTGTTTAAATGAGTTTTGATTAAATTTTAAAGAATCATTACAAAACAAACTAGCTGTAGACAGGACAAAGACAGGCAGTCTAAGAAAACAAAACAGAAGAAAATGCAAAATAAAAATGGTACAGAAAACAGCCTTGCCTGCGGCTAATACAGCGCACACTGTCTACTATAGAGTATTAAAGTGGTAGTAAACTGCTGGAATAAAACCAACCCTGCAAGACAAAGGCATAATGTGCTAGTATGCATCTCATAGGAGCACATTATGCAATACTTACCTTGGAACGAGGCCCCCGCAGCTGCGCCCGGTCACTGCTGAGAGAGCTGACATGTTGCCCCGGCGTTTCTTCTGGGTTTCCGTGCTCTGGTGCTGTGAGTGGCTGGAGCTCTGACGTCACTCCCGCGCAAACGTACGTGGGAGTCCTCCTTTCCGGCAAGGAGCTCTGAAATTCCAGCACCATCTGCCAGCCCTTTAGAGGGCATGCCCTGCTGACGTCAGCGGCTGCATGCAGCGTGAATATCTCCTAAGCCGTACAGGTTTAGGAGATATTCATTTTACCTACAGGTAAGCCTTATTATTTAAAAATCACCAATCGAACAATACAACCGCTTTAAGGATTTGTGGACCTCACTACATCCCCAGAACATAAACAATTGTCTAAAAATTCACTATGTAATCCTGTGATACAATTTGAAGGCATAACCCATTCAAATGAGCAGTCAATAAGACAATAAAACAATATCACATTACACAAGTTGGTCAGCAATCTGTCCTTTAGGTGTTCACAAAGTGCATCCACCGGAGACCGCGTAGGGTCCCATATCTTGTCAAACTTATGAGGTATTCCTCTATTTGTATAGGTTGCTTTGTATAGATAAAGGGCCGTGTTAACATCTTACAAGATGTTAGGGTGGGGACGGCTGCTCTCTTCCATGAGGGGATATTTCGCTTTCTTGCATAGTATAATAAGAGTGAGCAAAGTACGTATGGCTCTGGTGCAGGGCTCGACAAACCATGGCAACCAGAAACCGCCTCCTGGCGAGTGGCACCTGATCTTTCTCTCCCCTCACTATCTCCCATTCAGTGAAGAGCCATTCTCTGCCTTCTAAGCTGACAGCTGTTAACCACTGGGCACTTAAACCCCCTTAACAACCAGACCAACTTTCAGCTTTCAGTGCTCTCACATTTTGAATGACAATTACTCATGCAACACTGTACCCATATGAAATTTGCGTCCTTTTTTTCACACAAATAGAGCTTTCTTTTGGTGGTATTTAATCACAGCTGGGATTTTTATTTAATTTGCGCTATAATTAAAAACTGAAAATTTTGTGAAAAAAAAAAAAGAATTTTCCTTCGTTTCTGTTATACAATTTTGCAAATTAGTAATTTTTCTTCATACATTTTGGCCAAAACTTATACTGCTACATATCTTTGGTTAAAAAAAAACAAACAAATTAGTGTATATTATTTGGTCTTTGTGAAGGTTTATAGAGTGTACAAGCTATGGTGCCAATCACTGAATATTGATCACACCTGATGTACTGACTCATTTCTTGAGACCCTAACGAGCCAGGAAAGTACAAATACCCCCCAAATGACCCCTTTTTGGAAAGTAGACATTCCAAAGTATTTAGTAAGAAGCATGGTGAATTTTTTGAAGTTGTAATTTTTTCCCACAATTCTTTGCAAAATGAAAATTCAATGTCAACGGGTTATTTCTCACACCCAGCACATGCATACCACACATTACACCCCAAAACATTCTACTACTACTCCTGAGTATTGCGATACCACATGTGTGAGACTTTTACACAGCCTGGCCACATACAGATGCCCAACATGTAGGGAGAGCCATCAGGCGTTCTAGGAGCATAAATTACACACATCATTTCTTGACTACCTCTTGCACTTTTGAAGGTCCTAGAGCACCAGGACAATGGAAACGCCCAAAAAATGGCCCCATTTTGGAAAGTAAACACCCCAACGTATATTCTAAGAGGCATAATGAGTCTTTTGAACATGTCATTTTTTCCACAAGTTTATGGAAAATGTGGAAAGAAACTGAAAACGCATTTTTTTTTTTTTTTTTTTTTTTTTTTTTTTTACACAAAGTTGTCCATTTTATACAGTATTTCTAACACACAGCATGTGCATAGCAAAAATGACACCCCACAAAATATTCTGCTACTCCTCCCATACCCCGAGTATGGCGATACCACGTGTGACACTTTTACACAGCCTGACCACATACAGAGGCTCAATATGCAGGGAGCAACATCGGGTGTTTAGGGGCATACATTTCAAATCTAATTTGACTACCTTTTACACTATTGTGAGGCACTGTAGTGGCACGGATGAGCACTGTAGTGGCACGGATGTGTCACGGATGAGCTTGAATGAGGCACAAATGAGCCACGGATGGGGATGACTGAGCATGGATGGATGGGTGGGTGGGTGGGATGGATGGGCACTGTAGTGGCACGAATGGGCACTGTAGTGACACGGATGGGCAGTGTAGTGTCATGGCTGGGTGAGCACGGCTGGGTGGGTGAGGATGGATGGATGGCTGGGTGAGCACGGTTGTGTGGGTGAGCATGGATGGATGGGTGAGCATGGAGCGATGGATGGCTGGGTGAGCACGACTGGGTGGGTGAGCATGGATGGATGGGTGGGTGAGCATGGATGAGCATGCATGGCTAGATGGGTGAGCATGGATGGGTGAGGATGGGTGGCTGAGAATGGATGGGAGGAGGATGGCTGGGTGAGTGAGCATGGATGGGATGAGGATGGCTGGGTGGGTGGTGGATGGATGGTGGGGATTGGGGGTGTATCCTGTCACTTAGCAGCGCTGTGGGCATTACACAACGTCCACATCACTGCAACACGTCGTTA
>BLSH010406764.1:880252-928852 GCA_018402905.1 Glandirana rugosa
CCCCCCCCCCCCCCCCCCCCCCCCGGGGTGCGGAGGGGGCTGGGCGATTTGCGGACTATGCCCCGCACCGCAACCCCGCGCTAAAACCGCCATGCGGCGGTCCGCCGCCATTTTGCATCGGATTGCCACCATTTTGCTGTAGCCGCGGCCATTTTGTGGGCTATTTTTGCCTCTTGTGATTGCTCGGCGGCCATTTTGCCGTAGTCGTGGCATGTGTGGATCATGCTTTGGCCTCTTGTGACCGCTCGGCGGCCATGTTTGATGTGCCTGCTGAAGAAAACGTGCGACTGGCGCCGTTTTCTTCCTCTTTTCCTCTGAGACCGTGTGGAAGGCACAGGGGCGGTGAAGGCTCCTGACAGGCGGTCAAGCACTCCTACTGGGACGCAGCGCTTGAAGGGCAATTATTAAATAGCAAGTATAGCTGGCTCTCCCTGGGGTGTTGGTAGCGGTGGGTGCAGTCCTCCTGGGTATTCTTCCTGTTGCTCTGTGGGGCAGTGGTGGGGCTGCATTGTGGGGGTGTCAGGGTCTATTGGCGTAGCAAGTGTTCCGGTGGCGCGGGTTCTTCTCCGGAGGGGTCTGTGGAAGCGCAAGCTGTGCTGGGTCCTCTGCTTCCCCTGGTTCAGTTAAAGTCCATATTGGGGGAGTTTTTCCCCCGGGAGGTGCAGAGCCGTGCTAAGGGGGTGGCTAAAAAGCGTCCACCCCCCCCCCCCTCATCTTCAGGGGAGGATTCTGATCCGGAAGGGGCCTCAGTTGTCACAGGGACCCCCGTGGAGCTCTCAGATGGTGAACTGGAGCCCTCGGATGGTGAGGAAGATTAGGGGACCTTGGTAGCGCGCTGGTGGCCTCCCTGATCACCGATATCCGTGCGTCTTTGCGGTTGGACAGGCCGGGGAGTCGCAGGAGACTGCCTACGTTTGTGGGTCCTTTAAGCCGTCTCGGTCCCCTAGGGTATATCCTTATGATCAATTTTTTGACAAGCTGGTCCTTAAGGAATGACAGCGTCCGCAGAATTCCTTTTCATTGCCCAAACGTTTCGCTGTGCGCTATCCCTTTGAGGACAGTTTTGTGCAGAAGTGGGCACCCCCCGCTGTGGACCCTCCGGTGGCTCGCCTGAATAAGGCAACGACCATCCCCTTGGAGGGGTCTCCCTCTTTTAAGGATCCGGCCGATAGGCGGACAGAGGCGGTATCCAAGGCACTGTTCTTGGTGGCGGGGTCAGCCATGAGACCAGCTCTGGCGTCGGCCTGGCGACTGAGTTGCACAATGAGTTGAGCTGCGGATGTTCACCTGAGGCTTCACAGCGGACAGACCATCTGATACAGGGTCTCCGGTACCTGTGTGACGCAGCTTTGGACCTGCTCCCCATGCTGTCTAAGATGTCTGTTTTTGCAGTCATTATCAGACGGGTGCTGTGGTTACACTGTTCGTCGGGTGACCACTCATCCAAAAAGAGCCTCACGGATCTTCCCTTTCAGGGTGGTCGGCTCTTTGGGGCACAATTGGATGAATTCATTTAAGGATTTCACCGGGGGGAAGAGTACCTTTCTCCTGGAGCCCAGGCGGCGGGAATTCCGCCGCAAGCAGGGTCCTGCTTCTTCGGGTCAGCAGCGTTTTTTTCGTGCGCCCGGTGCAGCGGGCAAGGGCTCAAGGCCCGACAAGTCTGCCTCGGGGTCCGGTAAGCGGCCCTGGCAGCGCAATAACGAAAAGACGGAGGAAAAGTCCTCTTCCGCATGATGGGTTGCCCCCACTCTCGGGTGGGGGGCCAACTTCTGGGGTTCGCAGACAGGTGGACTGCCTGCATTTCCGACTGGTGGGTGCATGAAGTGCTGTCCTCCGGATACAGGATAGAGTTCAGCACTCTACCCCCAGACAGGTTCTTCCCATTGACTTTGAGACTCCCTCAGAGGCGTCGAGAGGCTCTCCTAGGGGCTGTTCAGACGCTCTCCGAACAAGGGGTGATTGTGCCGGTACCGCCGCTGGAAAGGTTCCACGGCTTCTATTCAAACCTCTTTGTGGTGCCCAAGAAGGGTGGGGTCAGGCCAGTTCTGGACCTAAAAGCGCTAAACCGCTTTGTGAAGGCGCGAAAATTCAGGATGGAATCTGTCCGTTCGGTCGTGGCCGCCCTGCACCAAGGGGACTTCATGGCATCTCTGGATATCAGGGACGCGTATCTTCATGTTCCCATTTGTCTCCGGCACCAGTGCTTCCTGTGCTTTGCGGTGGGGGATCTACATTACCAATTTGTGGCATTTTCCTTAGGTCTGGCCTCGGCTCCTCGGGTATTTACCAAGCTGGTGGCTCCGGTGCTGGCGCTATTGAGGCAGAGAGGCATTGCAATGGTAGCATACCTCGACGACTTACTCCTGCGAGCGGAGTCTGCTTTGGCACTGGAGGAGAATGTGGCTATCACAATGGCCTCGTTGAGAGACTTCGGCTGGCTGATCAACCTGCAGAAGTCGACATTGACCCCGTCCTGTCGACTGGAATATCTGGGTCTAATTCTGGACACGGAGCAGGCGAAGGTTTTCTTGCCTCCGGCCAAGTTGCTGACACTGCAAGCAGTGGTACGAACCCTGCTGTCACGCCACTGGTCCTCCTTACAGTTCTGTATGCGGGTGTTGGGGCTCATGGTCTCGGCCTTCGAGGCGATACCTTACGCCCAGAGTCACACTCTGCTCCTACAGCGAGCGATTCTGTCACGGTGGGACAAGTCTCCGTTGTCCCTGGACCAGCTGATCAGATTGGATCATCAGACCAGAGGATCGTTGACCTGGTGGCTTCGGGCCCCGGCTCTAACGTTGGGAAAGTCGTTTCTTCCCCTGAATTGGTCGATAGGCTGGCCTATGTCGTGACTATCGGGCTGGGGGGGGGGTTCCTGGGGCAGTTGTCTGCTCAGGGCCGTTGGTTGGCGCAGGAATCCCGCCTTCCGATTAAATGTGCTGGAGCTGAGGGCCATCAGGCTCTGCCTCTGTCACTGGACGGTAAGGCTGCGCGGCCTCCTGGTTCGGGTTCAGTCGGACAACGCCACGGCGGTGGCGTACGTGAACCATTGGGGCGGAACGAGGAGCTCGGCAGCGGCTGCGTTAGCGGCTCACATTCTGAGATGGGCAGAACTTCACGTGCCGGCAATCTCCGCCATTTACATTCCTGGCGTAGAAAATTGGCAGGCGGACTTTCTCAGTCACCAGACGCTGGATCAGGGGGAACGGTCCCTACATCCAGAGGTGTTCCATCAGATTTGCCACAGGTGGGGCATGCCAGACGTGGACCTATTGGCGTCCAGGTTCAATCACCAGGTGCAGACCTTTGTGTGCAGAACAAGGGATCCGTTGGCGGCCGCCACGGACACGTTGGTAATGCCTTGGGTTCGGTACCGGCTCCTGTACTCTTTCCCTCCTCTCAAGCTTCTACCGCGGCTACTGCGCAGGGTAGAAGCGGAGGGGATCCCGACAATCCTGGTAGCTCCGGATTGGCCTCGGCGCCCTTGGTACGCCGACGTGGTGCCGATGGTGACAGATGGCTTTCCCTGGCGTCTTCCGCTACGCGAAGATCTGCTGTCACAGGGACCCATCCTGCACATTGCTTTACCCTCGCTGGCTTTGACGGCTTGGCTATTGAGTCCCAGGTGGTGAGGGATAGGGTCGTCTCTGACTCCGTGATCCCTACCATGCTTAAGGAGCACAAGTGTACTTAGCGCAAGATATATCCTCGCATCTGGAAGGCCTATATTGCCTGGTGTGAGGCAGGGGGTTGGAACCCCCGCTCTTACGTTGTGTCCCGGGTGCTGGCTTTTTTGCAGCAGGGCCTGGGTAACAAATTGGCATTGAGTACTCTCAAGGGTCAGATTTCGGCTCTGGCGATTCTCTTTCAATGGCCTTTGGCGTCACATTCGTTGATGCGCACGATTGTACAGAGTGTACGCCATGTGGCTCCTCAGATACGGACGCCTTTGGCGCGGTGGGATTTGAATTTGGTACTTTCTGGACTGCAGAAACCGCCATATGAGAAAATCAGGGATATTCCCCTACAATTGCTGTTGCAAATAGTGGCTTTCTTGGCGGGGCTAGGCGGGTTTCTGAGTTGGCAGCGTTGTCCTGTAAGTCTCCTTACTTGGTCCTTCATAAGGATAAGGCGGTCTTGCGACCTTCCCCTTCGTTTCTACCGAAGGTGGTCTCCTCTTTCCACATTGAGGATATTTTTATCCCTTCATTATGTCCGCACCCGTCGCATCCCAAGGAATTTGAGTTACATTCTTTGGATGTCATGAGGGCTTTGCGGGTGTATTTGGCAGCTACAGCTTCTTTTCGGAAGTCTGATGCATTGTTTGTGCTGACGGAAGGACCGCGCAAAGGGTTTGTGGCCTCGTCGGCTACTGTTTCCCGTTGGATCAGACAGACCGTGACTAATGCAAGGTCCCTCCTTTTCCAGTCACGGCTCATTCCACCAGGGCAGTTATTACTTCCTGGGCTTTCAGACACCAAGCTTCGGTGTCCCAGGTGTGCAAGGCGGCTACATGGGCCTCGGTGCACACTTTTGCTAAGTTTTATAAAGTTGATGTGTCAGCATCTGTGGATGCTGCTTTTGGCCGTAAAGTTTTACAGGCGGCGGTGTAGGTGAGGCTAGCGCCTCCTGAAAGGATTCTGTTGGGTACAGTTGTTGTTTACCCACCCCTCCTTTAATTACACTGCTTTGGGACATCCCGACTTGTCAATGAAGGGCTGCGTCTGTCAGTGAACGTAAGAGAAAAAGGGATTTTATTAAGAACTTACCGTAAAATCCTTTTCTCTGAGTTCACTGAGACGCAGCACCCACCCCTCTGTTGCGTTTGTACGGCTTGTTACGAACTGATATGCTATGCAGTGCAGGGGGGTTATATGCTGGAGTGAGGACAGCTCCCTGGGAGGGGTCAGCTTGCTTTTTTTCTGTTTGCCTAGTCTACTCCTGGTAGGATGTGCATAAACCCACTTGTCAATGAAGGGCTGCGTCTGTCAGTGAACTCAGAGAAAAGGATTTTACGGTAAGTTATACAAAAAATCCCTTTTTCCTCACCCAGGGCGCTGACAACCCACACCGCTAAAAAAAAAAAAAAAAAAGGCTCCTAACTTTTTTTTAGCCAGCTCCTAGATTCAAAGCAAGTTTGTCAAGCCCTGCTCTAGTGGGTGCTCGCCCATCTACAGTGAGGGAAAAAGTATTTGATCCCCTGCTGATTTTGTACGTTTACCCACTAACCAAGAAATGATCAGTCTATAATTTTAATAGGTTTATTTTAACCGTGAGAAGAACAAAAATATCTAGAAAAGCTCATTCAAAAAAATTCTAAATTGATTTGCATTGTAATGAGTGAAATAAGGATTTGATCCCCTATCATTCAGCAAGATTTCTGGCTCCCAGGTCTATACAGGTAACAAGGCTGAGATTAGCAGCACTCAAGCGGCTGCCAGATCGCGCACAGTGGGCGCGCCCGCGCGCTCACTGTGTCCGGGGGGGCCAGGGAGCGGTGCGGCGGAGTCTATCTCCGCCGGCCACCCGCGATGCCCCCCCCGGAGTGAAAGAACGGAGGTCCGTGTAAGTAAACACGGACCTCCGTTCTGTGAAGGGGGAAGGGCTGTGATCACAGCCTTCCTGTATATGGAGGCTGTGACCACTTCCCTTCCCCAGCTAGGACAGTCCCCACACAGTTAGAACACGCCCAGGGAACATAACCCTTAGAGCGCCCCCTGCAGGTTAACCCCTTCACTGCCAATGGCATTTACACAGTAATCAGTGCATTTTTATAGCACTGATCGCTGTATAAATGCCAATGGTTCCAAAAAAGTGTCAAAATATTCCGACCTGTCCGCTGAAATATCGCAGTACCGCTAAAAATCGCAGATCGCCGCCATTACTAGTAAAAAATAACAAAAAAAATAAAAGCCCCAGAAATTAATTCTCATCGTCCGTAAACGCGACCACTTTTTCGCAAACCAATCCATAAACGTTGATTGCGATTTTTTTTATCGCAAATATGAGGAAGAATATAAATTGGCCAAAACCGATGAAAAAAAATGTTTTTTTGTCTTTTTTTTTTTTTTTTTTTGGATTTGTATTTTAGCAAAAAGTAAGAAATTTGTGTTTTTTTGCAAAATTGTCGCGATCAGAAATGACGCAGCGGTGATCAAATACCACCAAAAGAAAGCTCTATTTGTGGGAAAAAAAGGACGCAAATTTCGTTTGGGTACAACGCCGCAGGACCGCGCAATTTTGAGTTAAAGCGACGCAGTGCCGAATCGCAAAAAGGGCTCCGGTCCTAAAGGGGGAAATCCTTCCGGGGCTGAAGTGGTTAAAGAACGGTGTAAAATAAAAAAAATAAAATAAAAGAATTTAAAGCGCCCCATCCTTGCGAGCTCGCGCCCAAAAGCAAATGCATACTCAAGTCCCGCCCACATATGAAAACTGTGTTAAAAACACACATGTGAGGTATCGCCGTGATCGTTAGAGCGAGAGCAATAATTTTAGACCTCCTCTGTAACTCAAAACATGTAACCTGTAGAATTTTTTTAAACGTTGCCAATGGAGATTTTTACGTTGCAAAGTTTGTCGCCATTCCTCAAGCTGGCTCAATTTTGAAGCATCACATGTTGAGTGTCAATTTACTTGGCGTAATATTATCTTGAATAATATGGGGGAAAAAAAAAAATTGGGCTAACTTTACTGTTTTGTTTTATTTCGCTCAAAGTGATTTTTTAAAAAAATTGCTGCGCAAATACGGTGTGAATGTTTTGCAATGAGAGAGAGAGAGAGAGAGACACACACACGGCGATCCTGACCACGCCATGTTGCTAGGACACGACGCGACCCCGATCTGTGTAAAGAGCCGCAGCTCTTTACACATGTGATCGGCTGTGTCCAATCACAGCCGGTCACATGTAAACCAGGAAGTGCCGGTAATCGGCTCACCTCGTCTCACACTGATGGTGTGTGGCGAGGAGTGCCGATCGGTGGCATCTCCCCTCACAGAACACCTGGGCGTGTAATCAGGGCACTGATCATCAGTGCCTTGATTATAGCAGTGCCACCAATCAGTGCCCATAAGTGATGCCAGTCAATGCTTCCCATCAGTGCCTGCTCATCAGTGGTGCCCACTAGTACTGCCTATCCGTGCCGCCTATCAGTGCTCACCAGTGCCACCTATCAGTGTGGCATATTAGTGCCTCCTCATTGGTGTCCCCTAATCGGTGCCCATCAGTGCAGCCTCATCAGTGCACATGAGTGAAGGAGAAAAAAATGCTTATTTACAGAATTTACTGACAGAAAATAAGTTTTCTCTTCCGTTCACTGACAGACACAGCCTTCTTATGACACATGGGGTTATGCTCATCCTACTAGGAGTAGACCAGGCAAAAACAAACAAAAGCGTAGGTTGGCCCCTCCCAGGGGGCCGTCCTCACCTCAGCATATAATCCCCCTGCTCTGCATAGCACATCAGTTTTCTTTTGCCTAGTGCAAAGAGTAGACCTGGTTCCCTTTGGGATCTGCGGTCTCCTGAAGATTCATCTGATGAAGACTGCTATCAAGTAGCTGGCTGGTGGTATAGAGGATATCTCGAATCCAAATCTTTCCCCAGTCCGGCCGACACTATGCGACCACCCTTCGGGGTGACCACCGCATAGAGCCCGTTCCGTGCGGGCGGCCAGTGGCTAAAACCCACTAGAGCCCAGTGACTAGGTACGCCTGTCCAAGGGCCTGGCCAGCAGCATGACTCCCCTAGGGGATGGTAAGTCTGCTCCGGTGGCTACCGCTGCGCCCGTCGAGGATTGGTGAGTGGACTCCTCTGCCGCCTTAGGGCGTGGAGAGTGGGCGTCTGGGCAGCTTTTTGTGGTACGCCGGCCGGTGGGGGCTCAGTAGAGGGACATTTTGGGGTAGTACCCTTGTGAGGTTAAGCCTCCGTTCGTGGCCGACCGCGCGGGTGTAATGGCAGCGTCCATTTGTTTGTGAAACCATGCGGTTCTCAGCCTGCGGTCTGGCGGCCTTCGGTTGTAGCTCAAGGAAGTGCAGCCCGGATACAGGAAGTGCTTAAAAACGGAAGTTGGCTTCCGGTTTTCGCTAGTACAGCGTGGCTGACACACAGCAGCAGGCTCCTGGCATGCAGTAGTTTGTGGGTATTTGCTCTTCCGATCGGAGTGCTGAGGCATCAAAACAGCAAGTATAGCTGGCCCTTCCTGGGTGCTGGTAGCGGTGTGGGCAATCCTCCCGGGTCCCCCTGGTTGATTGGGGGAGTTGGGTGGTGGTTACACAGTGGGGGTGCCGGAAGCCTGTAATGTCAGAGGCCGGCAATACTATGGCAGGAGTACCTGCGGATCTACAATCCACCCCAGGAACGCTAGTGTCTTTGGAACAGCTGAGGGCGGTGTTTGGGGAGTTCTTTCCCAGGGCAGAGGTACCCGTGCCAAGGGTTCCTCAAAAACTCCCACCACCCCCTCTTTCCTCCGGGGAGGATTCAGATCTGGAAAGCGCTTGTGGATCTTTCAGAGGGTGAACCACCCTCAGAGCATGAGGAGAGTCAAGAAACTCTGTCTTCGCGTGATAGGGCGATAGTGGAAGCACTGATCACTGATATCCGCAAGTCCATGCGTCTTGATCCAGCTGGGGAGTCGCATGAGTCCGCTTATGTTTGTGGCCCACTTAAACCGCCTAGGGCTTCTAGGGCTTACCCTTAGGACCCATTATTTGAGCAGGCGGTGTTTAAGGAGTGGCGTAGGCCACCAAGTTCTTTTACTTTGCCTAAGGGCTTTGCGGTGCGCTACCCCTTTGAGGAAAGCTTTACTAAGAGATGGGCCACTCCTGTGGTGGACCCGCTGTGGCGCGGGTAAATAAAGCAACCACCATTCCCTTGGAGGGGTCGCCTTCCTTTAAGGAAGCGGCCGATCGCCGCACAGAGACAGTGTCCAAAGCACTGTTCCTGTTGGCTGGATCAGCCATGCGGCCGGCACTAGCAACTGCAATTGCGGCACAGTCACTGCGGGTGCAGGCTACTGCTCTATGCACTAATTTGACTTGTGATTGTGCACAGGCTGAGGTACAGCAGGCACAACATTTGGTGGAGGGGCTCCGCTACATATGTCAAGCTGCTTTGGACCTCCTTCCTATATTGTCAAAAATGTCTGTTTTTTCAATCGTTATCAGACGGGTGCTATGGCTCCGATCTTGGTCAGGTGATCAGGCTATAAAGAAAGCACTGGCGGACCTTCCCTTTCAGGGAGAGCGTCTGTTTGGCCCACGGTTGGATGAAATCATTAAGGGTTTCACGGGAGGTAAAAGTACTTTTCTCCCGGAGCCTAAACGGCGTGAGTTGCGGCGCAGACAGGGGCCTGTCGCGTCAAGTCAGAAGAAGTTTTTTCGGGCATCCGGCTCAGCAGGGAAAAGCTGCAAGACCGGAAAAGCTTTCGCAGGACACAGTAAAAGGCCCTGGCAATATAAGTCCGAAAAAGCGAAGGATAAATCCGTCTCCGCATGATGGGTTGCCCCCACCCACTTCACGGGTGGGGGGCCGGTTACTGGGGTTCGCAGACAGGTGGGCTGCCCGCATCACCGATCGGTGGGTCCTGGAGGTGGTGTTCTCCGGGTACAGGATAGAATTCAGCTCTCTGCCCCCAGAAAGATTCTTCCCCTCAAACCTGAGGCTCACGCAGGAACGCCACCAGGCGCTTCTAGGCGCTGTCCGAGCTCTTGCCGAACAGGGGGTGATCATACCGGTTCCCAGGATGGAGAGATTTCACAAATTTTATTCAAACCTTTTTGTGGTACCCAAAAAGGGCGGGGTCAGACCAGTTTTGGATCTAAGAGCGTTGAATCGCTTCGTGGAGACGAAGAGATTCAGGATGGAATCCATCCACTCGGTCGTGGTCGCCCTACGCCAAGGGGAATTTCTGGCGTCCTTGGATATCAAGGACGCATATCTCCACGTTCCGATTTGTCTCAGTCATCAGCGTTTTCTGCGTTTCGCAGTGGGAGATCTGCATTACCAGTTTGTGGCGCTTCCCTTCGGGTTGGCCTCGTCTCCCCGGGTGTTCGCCAAGGTGGTGGCCCCGATGTTGGCGCTGCTGAGACAGAGAGGTATCGCGGTGGTAGCGTACCTCGACGATTTACTGCTGAGGGCAAAGTCGGCTACAGCTCTGGAGGAGAACGTGACAATCACGGTAGCCACGTTGGGGGAGTTCGGTTGGCTGATCAACCTACAAAAGTCATCATTGACTCCGACTTGCAGGCTGGAGTACTTGGGTCTGATTCTGGACACGGTACAAGCAAGGGTGTTTCTAACACCAGGCAAGCTACTGACTCTTCAAGCAGCAGTGCGAACCCTGTTGTCACGCCAGTGGTTCTCCTTACGGTTCTGTATGCAAGTATTGGGTCTCATGGTGTCGACGTTGGAAGCGGTGCCTTATGCCCAGAGTCATATCCGACTCCTACAGAGGACAATTCTGTCTCAGTGGGACAAGTCTCCCGTATCCCTAGACAGACGGATCAGGTTGGATCAGCAGGCTCGATGGTCTCTGATTTGGTGGATTCGGGCTCCGGCCATAAGGTTGGGGAAGTTTTCCTCCCCTCAATTGGTCGATAGTGACAACGGATGCCAGCCTGTCAGGGTGGGGAGGAGTCCTGGGACAACCCTCCGTCCAGGGTCATTGGTCAGTACGGGAAGCTCGTCTTCAGATAAATGTACTGGAACTGAGAGCGATCAGGCTTTGCCTGTCTCATTGGACAGAAAGGCTGCGAGGCCACCCTGTTCGGGTCCAGTCGGACAATGCCACAGCGGTGGCGTATGTGAACCATCAGGGCGGAACAAGAAGCGCAGCAGCCGCGGAGGCGGCTCTGATCCTTCGGTGGGCAGAGCGTCACGTGCCAGCTCTCTCTGCAATCTACATCCCGGGCGTGGAAAATTGGCAGGCGGATTTTCTCAGCCGCCAGACTCTGGATCAGGGGGAGTGGTCCCTACATCCAAAGGTGTTCCACCAGATTTGCTGCAAATGGGGCACCCCAGAAGTGGATCTGATGGCCTCCAGGTACAATCACAAGGTACAGGCCTTTGTGTGCAGAACAAGGGATCCGTTGGCGGTTGCCTCGGACGCTCTGGTAACGCCCTGGGGTCGGTATCAGCTACTGTACATCTTTCCTCCTCTGAAGATTCTACCGCGGGTTTTGCGCAGGATAGAAGCAGAGGGAATCCCGACAATCCTGGTAGCTCCGGATTGGCCACGGCGTCCGTGGTACGCCGATATAGTACGGATGGTGACAGATGTCCCATGGCGTCTTCCACTTCGCGAAGACCTGCTGTCTCAGGGGCCCATCTTGCACCCTGCTTTACCCTCGCTGGCTTTGACGGCTTGGCTATTGAGGCCCAGGTATTGAGGGATAGGGGTGTCTCGGACTCCGTAATCCCTACTATGATGAAAGCACGTAAGAGCACCTCACGTACGATCTATCATAGGACCTGGAAGGCCTATATTACCTGGTGCGAGGCGGGAGGATGGAATCCCCGCTCATAGAGTATCCAGAGTGCTGTCTTCTTTGCACTGGACAAGAACCTGGCGTTAAGTACGCTTAAAGGGCAGATTTCGGCCCTGGTGGTTCTTTTTCAACGACCATTGGCGTCTCACTCATTGATCCGTACATTTGTACAGGGAGTATGTCATGTCGCCCCTCGGATACGGTCGCCCTTGGCACCGTGGGATTTGAATTTGGTGCTTTCTGTGTTACAGAAACCGCCATATGAAAAGATCAGGGACATTCCCTTACGCTTATTGTCGCAGAAGGTGGCTTTCCTGGTGGCTATCACATCCGCCAGGCGGGTGTCGGAGCTGGCAGCTTTGTCCTGCAGGTCACCCTACTTGGTCCTCCATGAGGACAAGGCAGTTCTGCGGCCTTTACCTTCATTTCTTCCGAAGGTGGTTTCTTCTTTTCATTTAAATGAGGATATTGTTCTTCCCTCATTGTGTCCGCACCTGTCACATCCCAAAGAGGTCGAGCTGCATTCTTTGGATGTGGTGAGGGCTTTGCGGGTGTATTTAAGTTCTACAGCTTCTTTTAGGAAGTCTGATGCTTTATTCTTGCTGACAGAAGGGTCGCGCAAAGGTTTGGCGGCTTCGTCAGCTACCGTATCACGTTGGATACGGAGGACCGTGACTCATGCATATGAGATTCGGGGTAAGGTTCCCCCGTTTCCAGTCACGGCTCATTCCACCAGGGCAGTTAGTATGTCCTGGGCGTTTAGACACCAAGCTTCGGTGTCCCAGGTGTGCAAGGCAGCTACTTGGGCCTCAGTGCACACATTTACTAAGTTTTACAAAGTTGATGTTTTAGCATCCTCGGATGCTGCTTTTGGCCGCAAAGTATTACAAGTGGCAGTTTAGGCGCGGTTAGCGCCGCCTGAGAGGGCGTCTTTCTGTTGGGTACATTTGTTATGGTTTTTGCCCACCCCTCTTGATTGGTACAGCTTTGGGATGTCCCCATGTGTCATAAGAAGGCTGCGTCTGTCAGTGAACGGAAGAGAAAAATGGATTTTTTGTATAACTTACCGTAAAATCCTTTTCTCTGAGTTCACCGACAGACGCAGCACCCGCCCTTCTGCGTTGGTTTTGTACAGCTTGTTACGAACTGATGTGCTATGCAGAGCAGGGGGATTATATGCTGAGGTGAGGACGGCCCCCAGGGAGGGGCCAACCTACGCTTTTGTTTGTTTTTGCCTAGTCTACTCCTAGTAGGATGAGCATAACCCCATGTGTCATAAGAAGGCTGCGTCTGTCAGTGAACTCAGAGAAAAGGATTTTACGGTAAGTTATACAAAAAATCAATTTTTTTTTGTTTTGTGTTTTTTTTTTTTTTATAAAAAATAAAAATCCCAGCAGTGATTACATACCACCAAAAGAAAGCTCTATTTGTGTGAAGAAAAATATGGGTACAGTGTTGCTTGACCGCTCAATTGTCATTCAAAGTGCAACAGCGCTGCAAGCTAAAAAATGGCCTGGACAGGAAGGGGGTGAAAGTGCCCAGTATTGAGGTGGTTAATGTGTTACCAAAGTAAATTTTTTTATTAAGATAACAAATGTGTTATATTCACCTGCTCTGTGCAATCGTATTGCACAGAGTGGCCTCAATCCTCCTCTTCTGGGGTCCCCGGCGACGATCTTGCCTTCTCCTTTACTTGGGACTACCATAGCCAGCCAGGGAGAGCGTAGTCTGCATGCTCCCGACCTATGTCTATGAAGCCGCGCGCCATAGACCTACACAGCGGGACATAGGCCTGGCGCTTCCTCTTCACTGCATCTGATTTGACAGCAGCAAGAGCCAATGACTCCTGCTGCTGCTCGAATGCTGTGTAAGAGCACTGATCTTCTCTCCTATCTTCCCCTTCATACAGGGGAGGGGGGGGGCACAGAGAAACTGAAAAGTTTTTTAAACTTTAATGCATTAAGGCAGTGGTTCTCAACTCCAGTCCTCAGGACCCACTAACAGGTCAGGTTTGCAGGATAACTGAAATACATCACAGGTGATATAATTTGCTGCTCAGTGATTGCAGTATTCCAGTCTGTATCTCCCCAAGGTAATACTTAAAATCTGGCCTGTTGGTGGGTCCTGAGGACTGGAGTTGAGAACCACTGCATTAAGGTAAGTTTTTAGGTTTAGTAGCCCTTTAAGAATCAGTCCACACAGAGGCTCAATTTGACCGTTTCATAGTAGTGCGTTGCCACAATCCACCATACATAAATTGCTGTACCATGGGACCCCATCGCACCTCCAATGCATATGCATTGCAGTGCTCTACAATGCTTGATAATGCACTACTTTGCGCTGAGCAATAATATATGGTGCCCCTGTTGCCACCTGCACTGCGCATGCTCTTTTTTTTTCTTTTCTTTCTTTTTGCGAAGTAGAAAGCTGTTCACTTCTTTGTTTGTCCCAGGCCAGGCAGCCCCGTGTTAGGTCATACACATCAGTAACAGGCTCTTCTTTCTGTCATCCTCCTTGATCTAAATACTGTTTGTGTGTGTTTGTGTGTGTTTGTGTGTGTTTGTGTGTGTTTGTGTGTGTTTGTGTGTGTTTGTGTGTGTTTGTGTGTGTTTGTGTGTGTTTGTGTGTGTTTGTGTGTGTGTGTGTGTTTGTGTGTGTGTGTTTGTGTGTGTGTGTTTGTGTGTGTGTGTTTGTGTGTGTGTGTTTGTGTGTGTGTTTGTGTGTGTGTTTGTGTGTGTGTTTGTGTGTGTGTGGTTGGTTGTGTGTGTGTGTGTGTGTGGTTGGTTGTGTGTGTGTGTGTGTGGTTGGTTGTGTGTGTGTGTGTGTGGTTGGTTGTGTGTGTGTGTGTGTGGTTGGTTGTGTGTGTGGTTGGTTGTGTGTGTGTGTGGTTGGTTGTGTGTGTGTGTGTGTGGTTGGTTGTGTGTGTGTGTGTGTGGTTGGTTGTGTGTGTGTGTGGTTGGTTGTGTGTGGTTGGGTGTGTGGGTGTGTGTGGTGGTGTGTGTGGTTGTGTTTTTTTTTTTTTTTTTTATTCAATTCCTTTTCAGTAGATCTTAAAACACTTTGATATTCGTTATGTATTTTTTAGATTACCTGCTTGCTGTCCACATCAATTAAATGTACGGTGGCAATGCGGCTTTCCTTCACTGGATTACGTACCTAGTAGATGATCTGGCACTTCAGGGTGGGGTGGGGGGGGGGGGGGGCTGTGCTTCACCGGTGCTGCAGCTGTGTGGTGATGGACCAATAGATGTCCGCTGGCAACGGCATTTGGACAGCTTTATTATAATGTGTTGTAATTTGTAGCTTATTAACTATTGCATAATATTTATGTATGCCTAACAGCTGTCTTGCACTTTTTTCCCCAAAGGGACCCATCGGTGGTTAAATCTGTAGAGCGAGTCATTAAGATTTGGGAAGAGAGAAGTGTGTATCCTGAGGACACTATTGTATCATTTAAATCCTCCATGAGTAAGTGTTTTTTTTTTTTTTTTTAAATTTACGTTTTTTTAAAAAAAATGACTGCATCTGTCTTGCTGCACTGGTGTGTTGTGATTTGTAATGTCTCATTTGCTTATCCATAGTGATTGATGCAGGATCCTTCTGGCAAGCAAGACCCTGCATAAAAAGTTAGCATTGCACTTGTGATGGTGATAAGTTTTGCATGCGTACATGGATTTAATTGGCTGCTGCTGGAGCGATAGCTACTAGCGATGCTGCGGCCATTGGTTGCGCACTGTATGTGTTTACATCTCACCCGTGAAAGAGTCAATTATGCAGTTGCTGACCTCAGCATTCAGTCATTTACAATCAGCCAAGGTCATTCTGCACAAATGTTGCCGCTCAAATGACTGAGGAGGCGATGTTTACCTCAGTGTGTAATCGGCAGCGACCGCACCGCGGGCTACACATTAGTGATATTTACATGCTATGCTTGAGGGTCCAGGTACGTATGTTAGCTGTCAGCACAAATGTTTGCATGCACACAGCATGTGATGCAGCCCTAAGACGGGTATCACGATTTGTCCACTAACATAAGAATTCAAAAACCACATGGTCAAATCCTGTAGACAGCTATGTTAAGCTTATCACATATAACTGACTGCAAATCTTACATTCATTGCGGTCTCATCTGTGGGGAGTCTGCCCTCAGGGCCCCCAGCCTCTTTTTAGCATTGGCCCAGGGGACAAATGCCACCCAGCACAGTAATCCCCTTTTGGCTTAGTGATTTAGGCATTAGATCAGCATGACAGGAAGGCAGGTGGCATTTTCAAGAGGTCAGACCGCTCCATATGTGGTAGTTTTCTTTTTGTTTTTTTTTTCCTCTGTTAGACCCTTTTAACCACTTGCCGACGGCTGATCGGCATTTGACGGCGACAGAGCGGCTCTGTAACGCGGATCGCCGTCATATGACGGCGGGCGCGAGATCGCGCCAGTGAGCGCGCACGCCACCGGAGGTGCGCCCGCACGCTCACTGTGTTCGGGGAGGGCCAGGGAGCGGGTGCGGCGGAGTCTATCTCCGCCGGCCACCCGCGATGCCCCCCCCCCGGAGTGAAAGAACGGAGGTCTGTGTAAGTAAACACGGACCTCCGTTCTGTGAGGGGGAAGGGCTGTGATCACAGCCTTCCTCTACACGGAAGCTGTGATCGCTTCCCTTCCCCAGCTAGGGCAGTCCCCCCACAGTTAGAACACGCCCAGGGAACACAGTTAACCCTTAGAGTGCCCCCTGCAGGTTAACCCCTTCACTGCCAATGGCATTTACACAGTAATCAGTGCATTTTTATAGCACTGATCGCTGTATAAATGCCAATGGTCCCAAAAAAGTGTCAAAATGTTCCGACATGTCCGCTGAAATATCGCAGTACCGCTAAAAATCGCAGATCGCCGCCATTACTAGTAAAAAATAAAAAAAAAAAAAAAAAAACCCAGAAATTAATTCTCATTATCCGTAAACGCAACCACTTTTGCGCAAACCAATCAATAAACGCCGATTGCGATTTTTTTTATCACAAATATGAGGAAGAATATAAATCGGCCAAAACCGATGAAAAAAAATGTTTTTTTATATTTTTTTTTTGGATTTGTATTTTAGCAAAAAGTAAGAAATTTGGGTTTTTTTGCAAAATTGTCGCTCTTCTTTTGTTTATAGCGGCGATCAGAAATGACGCAGCGGTGATCAAATACCACCAGAAGAAAGCTCTATTTGTGGGAAAAAAAAGATGCAAATTTCGTTTGGGTACAACGTCGCACGACCGCGCAATTGTCAGTTAAAGCGACGCAGTGCCGAATCGCAAAAAGGGCTCCGGTCTTAAAGTGTGAAATCCTTCCGGGGCTGAAGTGGTTAACAAACGGTTTTAGATGTTGCCATTGTGATGGAGGATGGACCACTTTTACAAGTGTATTTGGATTTGTGTACATAGAAATTAAGGCTACATAGAGACTTCCTTGCTGTGCATTTAGCTGTAACAGTCCACATGCAAAATGCTAGTTTTGTTACTAATTGGTCCCAGTGTGAATGTAGAATGATGACTTGCAGATTTAATGATTTTAGATACAATTAAGTTTGCTTCCCCTTGAGGGGCTTTATTAAATGACTGATATTCATAAGGGCTCACAAATGTCAGAATTTGAAAGGCAGTTGGTGATAATCTTGTAGACCTTTTAGGAGATGTACAGATATTATACATTTTATCCTGCCCCCTGTTCCTGTGATATTTCAATGGTATTACAATAAAGATGGAGTTTATACACTAAAGGACCAGGCCTATTCTGACACTTTTTCTAGCGATCCTATATAATAAAATGATGGTCCTTGCAATTTTTTGTCACACGATATTTGCGCAGCAGTTTTTCAAAAAATTTTTTTTTTAAAATACACCATATTTAGTGCATTCGGAAAGTATTCAGTGCTTCACTTTTTCCACATTTTGTTATATTACTGCCTTATCCCAAAATGGATTAAATTCTTTTCCTCAAAATTCTACAAACAATACCCCATAATGAAAATGTGAAAAGTTGGTTTGAAATATTTGCAAATTAAAGACAAACGAAAAAAAAATTCCTATGTATATAATTATTCATAGCCTTTGCTCAATACTTTGTTGAAGCTCCTTTGGCACCAATTACATCCTAAAGTCTTTTTCAGTATGATGCTACAAGCTTGGCACACCTATTTTTGGGCAGTTTCTCCCATTCTTCTTTGCAGGCCCTCTCAAGCTCCATCAGCTTGGATGGGGGAGTGTTGGTTTCAGATTTCTCCAGAGATGTTCAATCGGGTTCAAGTCTAGGCTCTGGCTGGGCTACTCAGGGACCCACAGTTTTCTTGTAGCCACTCCTTTGTTTTTTTTTTGGCTTTGTGCTTAGGGTCAGTCAGAGCACTTCAGGTGCCTTTTGGCAAACTCCAGACGGGCTGTGAAATGCCTTTTACTGAGGAGCGGCTTCCGTCTGGTCACTCTACCATACAGACCTGATTGGTGGAGTGCTGCAGAGATGGTGGTGGTTCTGGAAGGTTCTCCTCTCTCCACAGAGAAATGCTGGAGCTCTGTCAGATTGACCATCGGGTTCTTGGTCACCTCCCTGACTAAGGCCCTTCTCCCCCGATCACTCAGTTTGGCCGCACGGCCCACTCTACGAAGGGTCTTGGTGGTTTCAAACTTCCATTTACGGATGATGGAGGCCACTGTGCTCATTGGGACTTTCAATGCTGCAGAAATGTTTCTGTACCTCTTCACATCTGTGCCTCCATACAATCCGGTCTCCGTGGTCTACAAACAATTCCTTGGACTTCATGGTTTGGTTTGTGCTCTGACGTGCACTGTTATCTGTGGGATCTTATGTAGACAGGTGGTCCTTCTCTAAATAATTCCCAGTCAACTGAATTTACCACAGGTTGATTCCAATCGAGCTGTAGAAACATCTAAAGAATGATCAGTGGAAACAGGATGCACTCAAAGCTAAGTTTGAGTGTCATGGCAAAGGCTGTGAATACTTAGGCTACTTTCACATTTAGCTAAAAATAGCGCCTGTAAAGCACCTCAGAAATCACCCCCCCAATCCACCCCAATGTGAAAGCCTGATTGCATCTTTGGGGCGGTGAGGTGAGTGGTGTTTACACCGCTCCTCTACCGCCCCTGCCATTGAAATTAATGGCAAGTGCCTCCGAAGCGGCTGCACGCCCCTTGGGGGGGGGGGGGGGTTAAAAGCGGCGTGCTACAATGTGGTTTAGGAAGGTCAATGAGTTGCGGAATATGGAGGACCTCACCGCGACCCTCAATGGACGTGAGGAGGCCTTTCGCGAAACTTGGAGGCCCTGGAACCACTATGTGTATACTGAACCCTATCTGGCTGTGATGTCGTGAATGGTGGGACCCTGTCGGATGGCTTGGCTCTGTCGGGGCGGGGGGCGAGAGGTAGACCTCACCCCTTTCTTTGCTCTTCCCACTCCCTTTCTTCCCCCCTTACATTCCAGATGGCGGGTAACTTACTCCCCCACCTGGTACCCACTCTGTCTTTCCGATTACTAGTAATTTCTTCTTCAATTTTCTCCTGAATCCACACCCAACCCTTTAATACCCGTCCACTGACTGCCATTTCAGTATGCTAGGGAGGGTTGGATCTCCGGCACCCACCCCCTGTTATACACCCCTCCAACGTGGTCCAACCCTTCCTATTCCTTTATCTAGGTATTTCTAGGAGTATCCCGTACTGACGGGACTCCTCCTCTCCCTGTTATGAGTTTATTTTATAAAATAAACAGCGAAATCTGACAATCCCTCACTATCAGCGGCTTCCTAGGTCGATTGCTGCGGGTGCAGGAGGTGGGGATACCCACTCCTGCGGGCCTGATGCCCCGCGCCTTTCGCCGGTGGAAGCCCCCTGAAGTATCACACAAGCAATGCTCAAGGTTCTCTCAACCCATGATTAAGAATATGCGATGTGAAACTGTATCACTGTATCATTGTTCCTGTCACTGTGTCCTCATTGTCAATTTGATACTGCTGACTACTCTTGATTGTTAATTCTCTGTTTCTAAATAAAGGAATTACAAAAAAAAAAGCGGCGTGCTCCCGTCTGAAAAGTGGCACCAGTAAAACTTTGCTAAAACGAGCGGGGATTTACAGTGACCGCGACCGGGCTGCAGTGTGACAGTAACCTTATGTACATGGAATTTTTTTGGTTTATTTTTAATAAATTTGTAAAGCTTTCAAACAAACTTCTTTCATGTTGTCATTATGGGGTATTGTTTATAGACTTTTGAGGAAAATAATTTAATCCACTTTGGAATAAGGCTGTAACATAACAAAATGTGGAAAAAGTGAAGCACTGTGAATACTTTCCGAATGCACTGTATAACCCAATTTTCTGTAAAATCTGAAAGCTGTTATGTTGAGTAAATACTGAACGTGTCATGCTTTAAAATTGTGCACACTTGTATAATGACGGCAAACTTTGGTACTTCAACATCCCCATAGATGACGCTTTTAAAACCTTTTTTTTTTACAGGTTATCAGTTTAGAGTTAGATTGTCTGGTGCTAGAATTTTTGCCCTCGCACTGATGTTTGCAGCAATACCTCACATGTGGTGCAAACACCGTTTTACACATATGGCCATTCACCACTGCGCATGAGCACAGGGGCGCTTTAAAAAAAAAAAAAAAAAATTTTTTTTTTGTTTTGTTTTTTGCTGTCACAAGAAACATAAAAATCTCTGGTAAAAACAATGCATGACCGGTCCGCTTTGTGGAGGGATGTGGAGTCAGTAAGACCCCCACGCCTCTCCTCTACAATAGAATAGTTTAAAAACAATTAAAGCCATACTTCCTCTGCTCATCTGTGGCCAGCCCAGCACTGGATCGTTTTGGGCTTCCCGATCAGCCAGATAAGCCTGAACAGGAAATCGAGGGGACACCCTTCCCACCACCGCTGCTTCTAAAAGTGATCCAGTGGCTAATCAACCGCTCAGATCACATTTATCGAATAGACTGATGCCTTGTTTTTTCTAGGGTACTTTTAAAAAAAAAAAAGCAGTTTTATTTACCTTTCCCCCAGAGCTTAGCTTTAAGATGGTACTGTACATCTACTGCAGCCTTTCTCAGCCTTTTCAACATGGAGGAACCCTTGAAATAGTTCTTCAGTCACGGGGAACGCTTGCTACAAATGAGAAATCTACAACTCCTTGATACATTAGTGTGATGGTCATGGGAAGAATGCTCCTTACACTTGTGGTCATTGGAAAGAATTACCCCCTTACAGATAGCTAAAAAGATCAATGTCATTGGGAATTGATCTGAGAGGTAGAAATTGACCGTTGCTAAAGGAACCCCTAGCAACCTCTGGAGGAGCCCTGGTTGTGAATCACTGATCTACTGCAACAGTGCAGGCCGGCTGCACAGAATCGCGTATAATATATACATAATTCTGTTCTTCCGGGTAGGGGGTGTGCAACTTGTGCTCGGATTAGTCACGTCACAAGCCAATCAGTGGGTGCCGACCAATGGATGTCCGCGGGCACCAGCTGATC
Source organism: Glandirana rugosa (assembly GCA_018402905.1). Taxonomy (NCBI): domain Eukaryota; kingdom Metazoa; phylum Chordata; class Amphibia; order Anura; family Ranidae; genus Glandirana; species Glandirana rugosa. The sequence continues at coordinate 901,255 of BLSH010406764.1, forward strand.
GGTGAGGAGAAATACAGAGCAGAGCTCTGTCCTGTCAGTGGGGATGTACTGGATTTTGTTTCCCTGCAAAGCAAGGAATAAAATCCAGCTCATCTCTTTCTGAAAGCACCTCACAGTGCACAACCACTGGCTAGGAACACATTTAACCTTTTGATCACCCTAGATGTTTAACCCCTTAGCAGCCAGTGCCCATGCATATTTTTAGCACTATCACTGTATTAGTGTCACTGGTTCCCACAAAATGTCAGTGTCAAATTCTTCTCTGCAATATCGCAGTCCCAATATAAGTCGCTGATCGCTGCCATTACTAGTATAAAAGAAGTGTGTGTGTGTGTGTGTGTGTGTGTGTGTGTACGTGTACAGTCAGGTCCATAAATATTGGGACAGCGACACAATTCTGTGTTTGGCTCTATACACCACAATAATTGATTTGAAATGAAACAAACAAGATGTGCTTTAACTGCAGACTTTCAGCTTTAATTTGAGGGTATTTACATCCAAATCAGGCGAACGGTGTAGGAATTACAACTGTTTGTATGTGTGCCTCCCACTTTTTAAGGGACCAACAGTAATGGGACAATTGGCTGCTCAGCTGTTCCATGTGTGTGTTATTCCCTCATTATCCCATTTACAAGGAGCAGATAAAAGTTCCAGAGTTAATTTCAAGTGTGCTATTTGCATTTGGAATCGGTTGCTGTCAACTCTCAATATGAGATCCAAAGAGCAGTCACTATCAGTGCCAAACACCAAAAGACCCGGAAGACCACGGAAAACTGTGGTGGATGACCGAAGAATTTTTTCCCTGGTGAAGAAAACACCCTTCCCAACAGTTGGCCAGATCAAGAACACTCTCCAGGAGGTAGGTGTATGCGTGTCAAAGTCAACAATCAAGAGAAGACCACCAGAGTGAATACAGAGGGTTCACCACAAGATGTGAGCCTCAAAAACAGGAAGGCCAGATTAGAGTTTGCCAAACAAGATCTAAAAAGCCTTCACAGTTCTGGAACAACATCCTATGTACAGATTAGACCAAGATCAACTTGTTCCAGAGTGATGGGAAGAGAAGAGTATGGAGAAGGAAAGGAACTGCTCATGATCCAAAGCATACCACCTCATCAGTGAAGCATGATGGTGGTAGTGTCATGCCGTGGGCATGTATGGCTGCCAATGGAACTGGTTTTCTTGTATTGATGTGACTGCTGACAAAAAAGTGGGTACACCCCTCACATTTTTGTAAATATTTTATTATCTTTTCATGTGACAACACTGAAGAAATGACACTTTGCTACTCCTGCCTCCTCAAAAGAACTCAATACACAGCCATTAATGTATAAACCTCTGGCAACAAACCTGAGTACACAGGTAAGTGCGGCACAGTGGTGTAGTGTTAGCACTTCCACCTAGCAGCAAAGGGCCTGCCTGGAGTTTGCATGTTCTCCCTGTGCTTGCGTGGGTTTGCTACGGGTACTCCAGTTTCCTCCCACACTCCAAAGACATGCTGGTAGGTTATTTGGCTCCTGCCTAAATTGACCGTAATATGTGTATGTGTGTGTATGTGTGTGTGTGTGTGTGTGTGTGTGTGAGTGTGTGTGAATGTTTGTTAGGGACCTTAGATTGTAAGCTCACTGATGTGAATGTACAATGTATATGTAAAGCACTGCGTAAATTGCCAGCGCTATATATGTACCTGAAATAAATAAAAATAACTGAAAATGTCCAAATTGGGCCCTATTAGCCATTTTCTCTCCCCTGTTTCATGTGACTTGTTAGTGTTACAAGGTCTCAGGTGTGAATGGGGAGCAGATGTGTTAAATTTGGTGTTATCGCTCTCACTCTTACTGGTCACTGGAAATTCAACATGTCACCTCATGGTAAAGAACTCTGAGGATCTGAAAAAAAAAAAAAGAATTGTTGCTCTACGTAAAGATGGCCTAGGCTATAAGATGATTGTAAAGACCCTAAAACTGAGTTGCATCACAGCGGCCAAGACCATAGAAGTTGAGTGCACATGGTCAGCATCTTATCCAGAGGTTGTCTTTGGGAAAGAGATGTATGAGTGCTGCCAGCATTGCTGCAGAGGTTGAAGGGGTGGTGGTGGGGGTCAGCCTGTCAGTGCTCAGACTATATGCCACACACGGCATCAAATTGGTCTACATGGCTGTAGTCCCAGAAGGAAGCTTCTTCTAAAGATGATGCACAAGAGAGCTTGCAGTTTGCTGAAGACAAGCAGACTAAGGATATGGATTACTGGAACCATAAAGTCAACAGATATAGATCTTACGAGCAACCAATGTAAATATATGTACTAGTTTAAACAGGCAGCAATCAACACATTCCCAATATATATGTGCAACATATGAGCTAAAACCAGAAAATGCTGCGCTAATAGCTAATCTCTAATCTCTAAGGTGAGTGTATGAATTTCCATGCATCAAATATTGAAAAATTGTTGCAGTGTTGAAACAGTGTTAATGAAAGTGTAACTAAAATAAAAATAAAATAAACTAACAATTGTATTGTCTTATAATAGTCCATCAATATTATTCAGTGATCTAGTGAAAAAAGACAATTTCCAGGAAAATGTCCAAAAACGTATATTCCTGTGTCTTCAGATCTCCTCAAAATGTATCCCTTATATGGATTCACCACTGTGCTCCCCTGCGAGAAATGCGCTCCCCTTAAAAAGTGTGACCTCACACTTAAGTTTAGTCAAAGTACGCTTTTAGTCACTCAGGACTAGCAGGTGCTGATTTTTTCTGCTTCTAGCTCCGTCCGTGTTCCTCCATTATAATCCGGTGTATGTGGACAAGAAAAAGCTCCATATATCGCTTCTATCGTTAAAATGACATTTAATAAAATATGTGAATAAAACTCACATATGGGTGCTCCAGTGTGCCAACTGTATACAGCATGTAACAAATGGCAATCCACGGCACTGCATTTAAAAAATCGTGCCTCTGGATAATACACAAGCGTTTTGTCGGATCAGAGTGCCCCTCCCCATTACTGGAACCATGGACTGTGATCTGATGAAACCAAGATAAACTTATTTGGTTCAGATGGTGTCACGCATGTGTGGCAGCAACCAGGTGAGATGTACAAAGACAAGTGTGTCTTGCCTACAGTCAAGCATGGTGGTGGGAGTGTCATGGTCTGTGGCTGCATGAGCGCTGCCGGCACTGGGGAATGGAAGAGGACTCCAGTGGCAACCTGTGAAGCTCTGGTGAACTCCATGCTCAAGAAGGGTTAAGGCAGTGCTGGAAAATAATGGTGGCCACACAAAATATTGACACTTGGAGTCCAATTTAGACATTTTCACTTAGGGGTGTACTGACTTTTGTTGCCAGTGGTTTAGACATTAATGGCTGGGTGTTGAGTTATTTTGAGGGGACAGTAAATTTACACTTAGTGCTGGTTCACAGCAGCCTGACAAGTCGCACTCCAGTACAATGAAACCATTCTAATAGGAGCGACTCAAGTCACTTTGACTTAGAAAAAGGTTCCTGTACTACTTCGGGTGACTTCGGAGTGGCTTGCATTGACTTCTATACAGAACTAGTTTTGCAAGCCAAGCTGAAGATGCATGTACGTTGTGGCTTTTGTAAAACAGCGCTTATACAAGCTGTGCACTCACTACTTTACATTGTAGCAAAATGTCATTTCTTCAGTGTTGTCACATGAAAAGATAGAATAAAATATTTACAAAATGTGAGGTGTGTAGCTACTTTTGTGAGATACTGTATGTGAGATATAGAGATAGATCGATAGAATAGATAGATTCTTTCTATCTATCTAATCTCATTTGTGGACGCTATAAGGCCCCTTTCACACATACGGACCGTTCGTCCGTTTTTCATCCATCCATTGACGGATGAAAAACGGACATAAATGCATTCCTATGGAAAAACGGATGCCAACGGATGATCATTTATTTCCATCCACTTCCGTCGTCATCCGTCTTTTTGAACAGATGGAAGCCCTATTTTTAATCATTTAAAAAAACGGATCAGACGAAAAATAGATGTAAACGGACGAACGGTCCGTTTTTGCATGAAAGAATGACTACAGGTCTCAAGTACTTAAGGACTCTAGCTGGCAGATGTAAAAAAAACAGATGAAAAACTGTTGTAAACTTCACCATTTTTTCTTTGAACAAAAAGTGACTGAACTGATCAAACGTTCCAACCCTATGTGTGAAAAGGACCCTTACTCTCACAAACCAATCAATATCCACTTATTGGGATTTTTATTTACAAAAAATATGTAGCAGAATACATATTGGCCTAAATTTTTATTTGGATAGGTTTTATAGCCGAGTAAAAAAAAATTTCAAAATGATCGTGTTTTTATTTTTTTATTTATGTATAGCGTTGCATGGCCGCACAATTGTCAAAGTAACACAGCAGTGTAGCAAAAAATGGCCTGGTTATAAAGGGGGGCGTGGGAGTAAATCGTTCTGTAGTAGTGGAGCGGATAATATAAAGCTGGCCGAAATTTTGACCGCTGTATGGCCGTTCCCTGTTACCGTTCAATTAACTTCACGAACAGTCCCGCTGGAAATTTTCAGCTTGCTGTGACAAAAGGCTGCGGTGCTGATCAGTGTAGTCTGACAGCGGGAGGATGGGGGTATCTCCCTGCTGCCAGAATACAGTGACACAGCGGGGAGGATTTCCCCCATCCACATCCACACAGTGTGGATGGTGGAATCCGGTCAGTATCGTTCAGCTGCTTGGCTGCATGGGAAAAACAGACCCAAGTATAGGCAGCTTCAAGCTGCAATTCAATAGCAGAACAGGTTGTATTCCTTAATCCTGTTCACTTGTCACCATTGTATGCCCAGCTTTGTTTTATTTGAATAGAGGTTTAAACCAGGACACCTTTTCTTCTTTTGAGCTTTGGGGGAGCACTTGGCTCACACAAAATGGCTAATTTGCTCAATTTTCTCACCACAGGTGGAGGCTGGAGTAAACGAGAGAGAAGTAAGAGTTCTCGGCCGAGACCTGAGAAACCTCCTCCTGAACGTAAGTTGCCGTGCGTGCTGCGCTGGTTTAGTTTTTTTGTTGGTGGCAACAGTACGTACATATGCGGCCCTATGTAGACAACTTGAGGTGCTGAGAGGGTGCTCCCAGCACAGTTGCCGATGGGGATCAGCAAGCTTTCCGATGCTTGCTTGTGATTGGGAGCTTTCCGATCATGTGACTGCTGTGACAGCTAATTACAGCGGTCACATGACCCGAATGCCCACCTCCTCGGCTTTTAGTACTCTTAAAGGGCCGGGAGGCAGTCAGCACCAATGGGGTTAATTGGGTCCGTTCTGATGATTTTAAACTTGACTGGTTTAATAAAAGGATCTGATTGTGGCAGTAAAGTATTCCTGCTTGCTCACAATGTACATGGAGTAGCGCATATGCAGCTTAGTGTAGAATTTCAGCTCTGCCAAGAGAAATGAACTCCTGTGCATTGGTGGGAGTGACTTTATCTTGGGCTTTTTAATCAAAATGGCCAACAATTGGAACCTGACCAGATACTGGCGAGGGTGCTTATGGACGCTGAGCTGCTGGAGTGGAGGAGAGTATAGTTTTTGATTTAACCGATGTTTGGTATGATATAACAGATTTTCAGCTGCATTACATTTATTTGCTTGTTAACGGGTGTTCTTACAGTCAGTATTGCTGCTGTAATGCGCTGCCCTAGAATTTTTCACTGTCCTGTTCATTATGTTCCTGTGTTTGGCAGCAAAACAGCTGGATAGATTTAATGCTGTCCCTGAAGTAGTTATCGCTTGATTAAAAATGCTTGCTTGTTTCTTATTCAAAATGAATGTTGCCAATATTTATTGCTAGTAATCCTTCTTTTCCAGCCCCGGTGGTGGTTAATAAAGCTGCACTGAAGTCTAAGATCGTAGCTGAATTTAGGGTAAGATTAAAATGGTTGTAAATATTAGAGATCTCAAGTTATCTGTTCAAATGATATTCCTGATGTAGATCTGGAATGCTCTGGCAGGTTGTGCATATCGACTTTTATGTATGATTTTGGCCCTCAAGGGTGGCCTCTATCCAATGTGGCAAGTTATTGCTCAACTACTGTCAATTTTTTAATTTTTGCAATTTTTAATTGGGGTCCCCAGCAAGTTGGCAAAATCCAGAAAAAAACAGCCGGGCTGCAATACCTGCCTTCAATCCAAAATTTTCCACTACAGTTTAGTTTTTGTTTGCCACCATCTTTCAATTCTCAATTTTTCAAGTTGATGCCCAGCATCATTCAACTCAAGACTGAGGACATACTATGAACTTAAAGGTGTCATGCTCACTTGCCCCCAAAGCACCCTTCATTAACGGGATTATAATACTATTTAGTTATTTTTTTAAAAAACAGATGGTTCTTGTCTGCTCTGTGTAGTTATTTTGCACAGAGCAGCCCTGATCCTTCTCTTCTGGGGTCCCCAGCTGGTGATTCTGGCTCCTCCTCTTCTTGATGTGCCACCATAGGAAGCCACTTCCTAGTGTGGCACACCTGTGGGCTTGACGTTGGCACAATGTGGCCGATACACAGGATTTGATTGCAGCGGGAGCCATTTGTCAATCTGCCATGTGTGCGAAGAGAGCCGCTGTTCACGAGTTTAGTGCTGGACCGAGATTGGGTTCAGGTAAGTTTTAGGGGGGTTTGGGGGGGAGCTGCACATAAGTGTTTTTTTTTTACCTTAATGCATGGGGGGGGGGGGGTAAATCTTCCAGCGGTCAAGTGGTGAATGCTATATTCTTGCAGAGCAGTGTTTTCTGCACTTCCAGAAGACTGCCCGTCACTGGAGAAGATTAGGAGTACAGGACGAGCCTGTGTCACTTCACTAGTCAGGAAACATGGGACAGTGCACCAATGCAGTGTGGATGGAGCCCAGATAAATGTACAGCTTTACCTGCCAAATACATGCAAGGCTGTCTTGTTTTTTTTTGTGTGATTGGTAAATGCCTGCTGCACCGCATAGCCTTTGGAGAGTTTACAGATCAGCATTTGGTCTTGTGTGAATTGTGTTATGCGTTGTTTGAATGGACCATTTATGAGCTTCTCTGCATTGCTCAGAGACTAAAGTAAAATTTGCAAATGGAAAAACTTTAAAATAATTGTGTTTTTACATTTTTGCCAACAGCCCCAAGGTCTAATTGATGACTTGTTGACTTACAAACGTGGAGTGGATCATACTGATTTTAAGGAAAAGCAACTTTCAAGCATGAGGGTTGATGTGTGCAGCACTGAGACCTTAAAACGCCTAAAAGGTATTTCCTCCTCCGCCATTCATTGATGTTACCTCATTTTTTGTTTTACTGACTTGACTATCTATTCCCTGTCATTTTTATTTTAAGATAAAGCTGGAGGAAAGAAATTCTCAAAAGACTTTGAAGAGGCAAGTTCAAAACTTGAAGAATTTGTAAGTCTCCTTGACAAGCAGGTGAAAAACAGTCCATCCATAACTGAAGCTCTGGAAAATGCAGGAATATTCTATGAAGCTCAGTATCGGGAGGTCAAAGTTGTGGTGAATGTACGTATCCAATTACTTAACTGCACATGTATGGCTAGAAAAATTTGAGTTTCCCCTTAAAACACATAATTTTTAATAGCACGCTTTACTACACTACGGTTTGCACCCATTTGGGCTTGTTCACACTTGACTACATTTCTAATGCTTAACAAATGCTCCTATAGCATTCGTATGGACATTAGACTCACTTTAATGAGCTTTAGTTTCGGCATTATGCTGGCATTTTACAGGAGTTAAAAATGCTTCCCAAGCACCCTATAGTGAGTTTTGAAGCATTTGATGTGCTTTAAGGTGTGTTAAAACTGCTCCACAAACACCTATTCCATTACAGTTAATAAGCTAATCTTAATGCCCGCTTCTGATACGCAACTGGCCTGCCAGAGAGTTTGTGAAGCATTACCGTATACTTGAATGGGAGGCATTGAAAGGCTTCAAACACCTCCTGACTCGACATGAAGCTTCCATTTTGAAGCAACGCTAACTCCAAGTTTTCATAGTGTGAACAGCGCTACGTGGTGTCCATTGTATAATTTTCATAGGCGTTTGCGGGGTGCTTTTAACGCCTTTCAAATGCCAGTGAACTTGGCCAGTGAACTTGGCCTTAGTGTTATCAAATTGCTTTCTTGTGTGCGTCAACAGATCAGAGCATTTTTTGCCTAGATGATATGTTGCCTTATGTTTATGTGAAGGTGGAAAATGGTCTCTGGCTACAACAAACTTATGGGCATTTCAAGTTATGAGACTGCAGACAGTCAATTGTTTTGACTATTATTTGTTTATCAATTGTTTTGACAGATCATGTCAATTTATATGGTGGAGCAACTTTTCAATAAATAACCACAATGTTGAAATTTACATTAAGTGCACTTTCAGGCAATGTACACTTAATAATTTTGTCCACCTCCACTGATCAGAACCCACTCTCCCTCTCCACAGATTCATAGCTACATAGATCTGATGCCTTGCAGCCTGCTGTGTTGTCATCCTTTCTTCCTGGTCGCACCTGTGCAGAAGAATGCTGTAGATGACCATCCATTGTTCAGGCGCACGGTGACAAAGAGAAGCCTTGCAGTGCGGGATGTCAACACAGGAGGCTGCAAGTATCGGATCTGTGTACTGTGCATCTGCAGAGAGGGTAGGGTGAGTTCTGTTGGGTCGGTAGAGGAGGAGAAAAAAGTGTACTTTGAAAGCACAATTACTCTGTAAAGTGACACTAGACACTCGATCTTAACCACTTGCCGACCAGCCACCGTCATATTACTGTGACAAATCGGCTCGTTCCCGCTAATCAACGTCATTGTACGTCAGTTGCAGGAACTGGTTTTGTGGGCGCGTGCGCCTGTGGAACGTCGCTGGAGCCGATGAGCACGGCCGCGATGTCCGCCGGCCTCCCCCGCGATCGCTCCACAGAGAGCCACAGCGGGGATCTGTCAGTGTTAACAAACAGATCCCCGTTCCGACAGGGAAGTAGAGATCTGCTGTTCCTAGTGATCTCTCTACTCCCAGTCAGTTCACTCCCCCCACAGTTAAACGCCTACCTAGGGAACATTTAACCCCTTGATCGCCCCCTAGTGTTAATCCCTTCCCTGCCAATGTCATTTATACAGTAATCTGTGGCTATTTTTAGCGCTGAGCGCTGTATAGATGTCATTGGTCCCAAAAAAAAGTGTCGAGTCCGATCTGTCCACCGCAATATCGCAGTCCCGCTAAAAATTGCAGTCTGAAGCTATTGCTGGTTAAAAAATATAAATAATAAAAATGCCATAAATCTATTCCCTTATTTTCTAGACGATATAACTTTTGCGCAAACCAATCAATATATACTTATTGCGTTTTTATGTTTTTGTACCAGAAATATGTAAGAGATACAAATATGAAATAGAAATACTGCGCTAATGTGTCAGTAAACCATAAACAAAATATAAATGCACATATAAATAAAATCAATTCATATGTAAAACAATAATAAAGAGCAGCTGCTGTAAAATAAATCAAACCATAAAAAAGTCACTTAGAGTTCATACTAGTGAAAGCAGCGCTTAATAGTGTTTAAAATATAGTGCCACAACATAAATGTCCAGTGCAAATAGTAATTAAAGTGCAGGTGCTACAAGTGAGTCCTCCTTCAAATGTGGAACAGAGCTTTGCAAATAAAGACTGAATCCTCCACCTCTGATCACCACGTTTTTAAGGGCAAATTGGGGGCTCACCAGAACTCAGGATAGACACCGCTTGTTTATATCTCAATAATCAGCAAAGAGGATCCCATCCTTAATCCATAACCAAAGGGTAGACACCTCCAGGAACCATTGATCTCCAGCTTAGGACCTTTATAAACACACGGGGCTGGTTGTCAGTCACAGGTCCTGACACCCCCACACACCGCTCCGTTTACCTCTGACGTCACCAGTACCAGGATCGGTCAGATTGTCAGATGCAGTGCCATATCGCAAAAAATGGCCTGGTCATTAAGGCGGAAATTCTTTTGGTCCTTAAGTGGTTAAAATAACATCTTACTCCAGCATATAGTACTAAGCAACAGCTGTTTATTAGAATCGGCAAGTTTCTTCTACGTACCATTCATCTAATCAATGATAGTTTCACATGGCCCCAATGGGGGAGGATCTTTTATTCACATGCGCATATATTATGGACATATGTGCACTGCTCTAGTCAAACTACAAGTGACAGTATTTCTGTTCTGCCAATTCTATTGCGCACGCATCCTATTCACTTAGTCTGGTATGTGTCCTGGTTCCACATTAAGCACGTGGATGGCGATTTTATGAACGGTAGGTTTAATATGCACTGGTACTGCACTTTGTCAGCACATATTTTAGTCAGTCTCAGGCGTACACCAAGAAGAGTGGCTACATTCCCACATACAGTGGGACCACACAGAACGTAGCCACCCTCTTAGGCCATTTGCCCTTGATGTAAGAATTTATATTCCGGATCTTGACAGGAAGTTCATGCATAAAAACATGGTGTTTTTTACTCCTGTGTGCAAGAGCCCTAAAGAGAAGGTAGCTTAAAATAGAACTATAGGCTATTTTTTTTTTTTTTTTTTTTTTTCATTTTGGATAGAGCAAGGGAGAATTATAGATTTTTTTTTTTCTTTTGCCACCTGTATCCCATTGTAGAGATTTCCCTTCACTTCCTGTCACATAGCCAGACAGGAAGTGAGGGGAAATCTTTGGGGACCCCCAGGTTGCCAGAACTATTGTCCCCATTGGAGGATTTCTCCTCTTACTTTTCTGGAGACTACCCAAAATCTGGGATTTTCTTTCAATTTCAATGATGGTGGTAAACAGGACAAATGGGGGAGGGGGGGGCTCACCCTAATGGGAGCACAGACCGCAATTAAAAACTGACAGGTGTTCTTATCCCTCTCCACTCTATCCATAACTAAAATATACAGTAACAATTAAAGTATAACTAAAGGCAAACTTAAGTGTTTGCTAACAATACTTTTAAAAGGGACAAAAATGAATGCATTAGATAATATATATGAATATTTGTAATGTGTTCAGTGATGCTTAAGATGATTGTGAAGTCTCCTTTTTAGTTAAAAAGAACATGTTGTACTCGCCTGCCCTGTGTAATGGTTTTGCACAGAGCAGCCCAGATCCTCCTCTTCTCGGGTCCCTCTTCTGTGCTCCTCGGCCCCACCCTCCTGTTGAGTGCCCCCACAGCAAGCAGCTTGCTATGGGGGCATCCGAGCAGAGTCACGGCTCCATGTTCATTTAGACATGGAGCCGCGGCCTGCCTCCTTTCTCTTCTCATTGGCTGACGGACTTTGACAGCAGTGGGAGCCAATGGCGCTGTGCTGCTGTCTAAGCTAATCAGAAGGGAATTCCCGAATAGCTGAGACACTCCAACATCACTGGATCTAGAGGGACCTCAGGTAAGTATTATGGGGGGTTGGGGGGAGGCTGCTGCACACAGAAGGCTTTTTATCTTCATGCATTAAGGGGGGTCACCGGCTATAGTCGGGAGTAATTGAAAGTACCCAAGTTGATTAATGGATCGACTTTGGATACATGTATGAGCAGGCTGATTGTACCCATCAGCCTATCCGTACATGGGCTGAACTGGCCGAATTTTGATACATTTATGGCTTGCTTTAGGACAGATAATGTTCAAATCTAGTTTACAGCTGATTATGAAGAACTGTGAGCACAGTACAGACAGGGTTAGTTATGTTACACTTTACTCTTCAGTACTCTCCTAAACATTACAAAGTAGGGAGAGCATGGAAGGATTTTTTTTTTTTTTTTTTTAGGTTATGCTCTGTTAAGGCCGGTTCACACAGGGGTGATCTGACCTCAGGTGAGACTTTGCTAGGCGATTTGATCGTGACTTTGGAAGTTCCAGATTTTATTGCAACTGAGTTTAGTAATGTGAAAAATCTGCATTTTTTTTTTAAATTTACATAAACTATTGAATTCTGGTCACCCTGTAACTACTTTTTAAACATGCTTTCTCCCCACTCCTGACACCTATTCTGACTAACCTGTGGAAAAAAAGATCTGTATACTTCCCTATTTTCAGGCCACTGTGTTCCAGTCATGTGATCTCCCGTGTAAGGCAGCAGTGGCTGCAGGGGGGAATGTAGAGAGAGCTCAATGGTTGGTAATGCTTTAGTGGCATCACCCATAGGCTTCCATGTCCCATCCATTATCAGTGCTACCTCCTTTACCCTACAGCCGGTGCTGGTTGACAGAGGGGAGCCAGTTCTGTGACTGGACCATAGCTGCCTGAAAGTAGGTAAATTTTCAAGCCTTTTCTTGCCCGGGTTAGTCAGAATAATTAAGGGGAAAGAAGGAGGGGAAGAATTCTACCCAAAAGTGGTTCCAAATGTTGACTGTTTAACTTTCATACATTCTTTGCAGTAAGGTAAAAAACCTTGAGTATGCTTCAGAAAACATAGGCGAGCCAGATCGCGATCCAGCAATGTGCATGAGACTGTCTGCTCTCCCGGGTCTCTGTCGCCTCATTGGCTAAGACGGCAGCGGGAGTCATTGGCTCCCATTGCTGTCAACCACATGCAGTGAAGAGGGAGCAGGAGTGGGGCCGAGCCCCATTCTGTGTGTCTTATGGATGCACAGATGAGGCTCAGGAGCTAGCATGCATGAGAGCCCCCATAGCAAGCAGCTTGCTATGGCGACACTCGGCAGGAGGGAGGAGCCAAGAACGGCGGTGGGGGACCCGAGAAGAGGAGATAGGGGCTGCTCTGCGCAAAACCACTGCACAAAGCAGATAAGTATAATTGTACTATCGGTCTGCTAAATTCCTGATTCTAAGGCTGTTTTGGAGAGGATTACACCATGCATGCAGTTTGACATTTCTGACATTAAATGGCTTCTGGAGAACAATTTAACAGGTTAATTTGCATGAAGTTAACAATGTTCATAAATGTGAGTTAAATATGTTCATAGAATGCTTGGTCTGAAATGTTTCTGCTGCTCGTCTATTCACGAAGACCTGGTGGAAATGAGATTTGTTTTTCACTTAGTGGTGCCTAAGGTTGGTTTCACACGGTCTGTCTCTGTAATGCACATCCACCTGCTCAGCAGGGGATCTCCGCTATGCAGAGCGGACATGTACACAACCCCACTGTTCTCTATGGGGCTGTCAGATGGAAATGGACCGCCAGTCTGTTTCCATCCGACTGTCGTCTGATCCCTTGGACGGGTGGTAAATGGATCCCCCATCCCTCTGTTTTTGCGGATTGATGCTGGTGGGTGTCAGTGGACACATGTCCTGCCTGAAAAACTGACAGGCGGACCTGATCAGACCACTCATGTGAAACCAGCCATTATCAAGTAAGGTTGATCATGACTACTGTAACATCACAACATTTTTTACATCATGATTTTTTTTTTTTTTTTCCCTTTCTCCAATTTTATTTTTATAGGCCTATAAAACATTTGCTAATAGAGTAAATAATCTGAAAAAGAAGCTTGACCAGCTAAAAGCCACTCTTCCTGATCCTGAGGAATCTCCAGTGCCATCTCCTGCTGTTGATGCGCCTTCCCCCACTGGCTCAGAGTCCCCTTTCCAGGGCATGGGGGGAGATGAAAGCCCTTTGTCTCCAGAGGTTGAGCCTATACCATCTGAATCTCCTGAGCCCCCCAAGGACAATCGCATAGTGGAAGATATGGAGCTATCTGATGAGGATGCAGATGATGATATAGCTGCGATTATCAGTAAGTGTTTTTTTTCCTCCAGATGCCTTGTAATTTGCAGGCAGCACGTTTGCTCAGTTAGCACCGCAGTTCCTTAGGACTGCCACCACTGCCCAGTCTGTATAGAGTTTGCATTACCTCTCCATGCTAGTGTAGTGTTCCTTGGAGTTGATAATTGTGGGTTCACCGTTTCTGTAGGACTTCAGGAAAAGAAAACATGTGAATTAATTATTATGTTCTTTGTAAGATCTTGAGAGCTGACTGGATCCATGGGATGTTACAGAAGTCCTTTTGTATCCATTTTACTGCAAATCCAGAAAAAATTGGTTATCTTACACAAATTTGGGACGTATTAAAGTGGAACTATTGGAAAAACTTTTTTAATTTTGGGTAGAGTAAGGTAGGGTTATAACCTTATATTCCCTTTAGGAAGATTTACCTTCACATCCTGTCCCATAGCAAAAACAGGAAGTGAGAATTCCCGTAAATTAACCACTTGCTGCCCACTAACTGTACATTTACTGCTAGCGGCTGACACCGCAAAGTACTGGTAAGACGCAAGCCAATTCCTGTTTTTTTTTTTCACGCGTGCCCTCTGATTTGTGCTGTGATTGGACACATAAGTTTGTCACCAGGTCACAGCCAATGATTTTGGCTGTAAACCTGTTGATTGGCAGTGGCCAATCACAGCACAGAGTTCTGTGTTTGTAAACACAGATGATTTCAGGGAGAAAAGGCAGCCAGATCCTGTGAGTAAAAGCAGCATGCACACACTTGTTAGGCACACAGTTAGTCCCTTAATTGCATTCATCGCCCCTGTCACCCATTAGTGTCATTTAGTACAGTATTCTCACTGATCACTGTATTGGTGTCACTAGTGACATTGCTTAGTGTCCACTCCCCAGACTGTGCCAGTGCCAGATTGCCCTCTGCACTATCAGTCCTACTAGAAGTTGCAGATAACCGCCATTTAGTATAGCAATTTAAATGCACAATAGGCACCTAATCTTATAACCAAATCATTAATTGAAGCAATATATGTTCATGAAAGTTGTTCCCTTTAAAGTGTTACTAAACCCACAACAGTAAAATCAGTCTGTATATGCAGCATAGCATGCTGCTTATACTCAATGTACAACCTAAGGCGTTAATCCTCTGTATTGTGCAAAAAGACTCTTTGATCCTAAATGGACAGATCCTTCCTCTCCTGCAGTGTCTCTTGGCAAGGCCATATAATACACAGTGAGGGTAGTCGTCCTGCACATGCTCAGTTTGGTCTCTATTGCTGGAGAGAACATTTCCTTGTTCTCATAGCTAGCCAGGTCACATGATATTGACATCACACATGTGGGTGTGTGTATACAGGCTGTAGTGGAAATCTCCTCCTACCTGAAAACTGTGCACTGCAGTTTATCATGTGACCGAGGTATTCAGGTCATCCAAAAAGGGAGGGGGGGGGGCGCGTTGGCAGAAGAACTTTTTTTTAATATCACTGGGTTTAGTAACATTTTAAGTACCACTTATGACCTCTGAATATTCCAAAATGGGGTATGGCACAATCAAAGTGTTCAAATAAACATATACAATCCTTGGATAACATTTGAATCCCTGATAGGATGGGAAAAAGATATATTGGTGAAATGGATGAAGAGACGTGGCAGGCGACACTAGATCAGGTTCAAAAAGTCTCTCTTTTCACTCACGCAGTGGTTGTCCCAACTGTTTGTGATCCATAGATCGTATGGAACACACATACAGCAACATCGATGGCGTTGACAGGAAGATTCTGATTACCCGCGTTGCCATGGCCCTTAAGCAGATCTGTTACATCTGCTCTAGCTGGTTTGCTACTAACACGATCACTAGGGCATTTCAGGTTAATTTGACAAATCCATTGGGGTTTTTGGACGAGGAAGTTTTCTCTTACGTTCATTGACAGACGCAGCCTCTATTCATGACACGTGGGTTATGTACCTTTTGAGTAGACTAGGCAGAACGAAAGTTCAAAAAGCAAAGCTGGCCCCTCCCAGGGGGCCATCCTTACTCAGCACATAACCCCTCAGCCCTGCATAGCATATCTGTTTTCTTTTGCCTAGTGCAAGGAGTTAGACCTGGTTCCCTGCTGGGAACTGCGGTTCCCCTAAAGTCTTTTCTTTTATTCTTTTTGCGCAAGCCTTCTGATGAAGACTGCAATCAAGTAGCTGGCTGGGGACCACGTGGATATTCATAGGTCCTGCCATTTCCCCAGCACGGCCGACTAGTGTGAGCCACCGTTGGCACTGGGGGTCCGCCGCATCCTCCCCGTTCCGTGCGGGCGGCCGGTGGGTTAAACGTCCCACCTTGCGTACCCAGTGTCCAGGATATGGCCTGTTCCAAGGGTCCCTTGGCCAGCAGCATCCCTCCCCGCCTGAGGGGAGGAAGGTCTGCATCGTGTGGCTACCCGCTACGCCCGTCTGGATGGGTGAGTGACCGCTCCGCCCTGGGGCGGAGGGGGGGGGGGGCGACTAGCGGTGCCCGTTCCGGTGGGAGGGTACAGGCCCCTCACGCCCGCCCGTTCTGCGACCTGCCCGCTCCGCTGCTAACCGTTGCTCTGCCGCTCGCCTGTTGCAACCGCTCGGACCGCTCCATTCGCATGCCATTTTGCCGTAGCCATGTTGGAGGTGTTTTGGCCTCTTGTGTTTGTAGGCGGCCATTTTTGGTTGGTCTCCCTGTATGGGAGTTTTTCCATGTGCTTTTGGGCGCCATTCCTTCAGGGAATGCAGCAGCATCAGCAGCTCGGCAGAACGCACCAGCGGCACAGCGCAGTGGCATTGGCAGACAGATGGCGGCCTCCTTTTGGCACACAGTGGCACAGGGTTCCGCAAGTATTGCTGGCGTTCTCCCTGGGGTGCAGGAGCGGCGATGCTGAGTCCTACTGGGCATTCCTGAGGCTTGCAGGGGGTGGCACTGTGGGGGTGATGGCTGGTAGGCCTCACAAGTGTCCTGGCGGTGACACAATGGCGGCTGAGCCGACAGTTGCTTCTCCGGAGGGGTCCGCAGAAGCACAGGCCGCGCTGGGACTTCTGGTTTCCCTAGATCAGTTAGGAGTTTTTCGCCCAGGGGAAATCTGACCGGTGTAGGGGGGGGCCTAAAAAGTGTCACCCCTCCCCCACAATCCTCTGAAGAGGACTCGGAACCAGAAGGGGGCACGGGGACCCCCGTGGAGCTCTGACGGAGAGCTGGAGCCTTCGAATGGTGAGAAGGACCAGGGGGCCTCGGTGGCGCGCGAACAGGCGCTGGTGGGCGCCCTGGTCGCGGCCATTCGCAGTTCACTGCGCCTGGATCAGGCTGGAGAGGCACAGGCGTCTGCCTGTACTTTTGGGTCCGAGAAGCCCTCCCGTGCCCCTAAGGTTTTTCCCTACCTCCAGTATTTTTACCAGTATGTGTATAAGGAATGGAAACGTCCGCTGAAATCCTTTACCCTGCCAAAGCGTTTTTCTGTGCGCTAACCCTTTGAGGACCGCCTGTTGCAGAAATTGGTCTTCCCCCGCGGTGGATCCGCCAGTGGCCCGCCTGAACAAGGCGACAACTATTCCCCTAGAGGGGTCTCCCTCTTTTAGGGATCCGGCCGACAGGCGGACGGAAGCAGTGTCCAAGGCACTCTTTTTGGTGGCGGGGGCAGCCATGCGACCAGCCTTGGCGTCTGTCATGGTAGCTCAGTCGCTCATGGAGTGTGCGTTGGAGTGGAGTGAGGCCCGGGGCGGCGTAGATTCGTCTGAGTCCGTGCAGCGGGCAGACCACCTGGTGCAAGGGCTCCGTTATCTTTGTGACGCAGCTCTGGACTTGGTACCGATGTTGTCAAAAATGTCGGTTTTTGCAATCGTCATCAGGCGCCTGCTGTGGCTGCGACGCTGGTCGGGGACCACGCGTCCAAAAAAGGTCTCACGGATCTTCCCTTTCAAGGTGGCCGGCTATTTGGGCCCCAATTGGATGAAATCATTGAGGATTGCACTGGGGGGAAGAGTACGTTTCTTCCCGAACCCAAGCGGCGTGACCAGAGCCGCAAACGGGCCTCAGCCCTCTGGGCAGAAACGTTTTTTTGTGCGCCCGGTCAGGCGGGCAGGAACTCCCGACCCGGCAAGTCTGCCTCGGGCTCTGGTAAGCGTCCCTGGCAATGCAAGCCCGAAAAGACTGAGGATAAGTCGTCCTCCGCATGATGGGTTGCCCTCGCCCGAATCTCGGGTGGGGGGCCGACTTCTGGGGTTTGAGAACCAATGGACCGCCCGCATCTCCGACCGGTGGGTGCGGGAGGTGGTGTCCTCCATATACAAGATAGAATTCGGTACTCGGCCCCCGGACAGGTTCTTCCCGTCCAAATTAAGGTTTCCTCCGGAGCGTCGGCTATCCCTGCTACGGGCTGAGCAGTTGATGTCCGAACAGGTGGTGATTGTGCCAGTCCCTCCGGCGGAGAGATTCCGCGGCTTCTATTCAAACCTCTTTGTGGTACCAAAGAAGGGGGGGGGGGTGCAGGCCAGTTCTGGACTTAAAAGCGCTCAATCACTTTGTGAAGACGCGCAAATTCGGGATGGAATCAGTCCGGTCGGTCGTGGCCACCCTGCACCAAGGGGATTGGCTGGCGTCCCTGGACATTAAGGACGCATATCTGCACGTTCCCATCTATGTCTGGCACCAGCGCTTCCTGCGCTTTGCTGTAGGGGACCTTCACTACCAGTTGTGGCTCTCCCCTTCGGCCTGGCCTCGGCTCCGTGGGTGTTCACCAAGTTGCTAGCTCTGCTGCGACAGAGGGGCATTGCTGTGGTAGCCTACCTGGACGATGTTCTCCTGCGCGCGGAGTCTGCTCAGGCTCTGGAGGACAATGTTACGGTCACCCTGTCCTCACTGGGGGACTTTGGTTGGTCAACCTACAGAAGTCGACATTGACCCCGTCCTGTCGCCTCGAATATCTGGGTCTGACATTGGACACTGTGCAGACGAAGGTATTTTTACCTCCGGACAAGTTGCTGGCACTGCAAGTAGCAGTGCGGTCCCTGCTGTCACGACGGTGGTCCTCCTTACGTTTTTGCATGCAGGTGTTGGGGCACATGGTCTCATCCTTTGAGGCGATATCATACGCCCAGAGTCGCACCCGGTTCCTGCAGCGAGCGATACTACTGCAGTGGGACAGGTCCGGTTGGATCATCTGACCAGGGGGTCGTTGACTTGGTGGCTTCAGGTCCCGGCATTGACCCTGGGGAAGTCGTTTCTTCCCCTAAAATGGTCGATAGTCATGACGGATGCCAGCCTCTCGGGCTGGGGAGGAGTCCTGGGGAACCTGTCGGCTCAGGGCCGTTGGTCGACGCAGGAGTCTCGTCTTCCGATCAAGGTGTTGGAACTGAGGGCGATCAGGCTCTGTCTCTTCCGCTGGTCGGCGAGGCTGCGCGGCCTCCCGGTTCGGGTTCAGTTGGACAACGCAACGACTGTGGTGTAAGTGAACCATCAAGGCGGAACAAGAAGCTTGGCGGCAGAGGCAGCCCACATTCTAAAGTGGGCAGAGCTTCATGCGCCGGTAATCTCCGCCATCTATATTCCGGGCATAGAAAATTGGAAGGCGGACTTCCTAAGTAGCCAAAAGCTGGACCAGGGAGAGTGGTCCCTGCATCCAGAGGTCTTTCGCCAGATTTGTGAAAGGTGGGGCACGCCAGATGAAGGATCTCCTGGCGTCCAGATTCAATCACAAGGCGAAGACCTTTGTGAGCAGGTCAAGGGACCTGTTGGCGGCAGCCACGGATGCTCTGGTGGGCCCGTGGTCCTGGTACAGGCTTCTGTACGCCTTTCCTCCTCTCAAGCTTCTACCGCGGTTGCTGCGCAGGATAGAAGTGGAGGGAATCCCGACAATCCTGGTGGCGCCAGATTGGCCTCGGTGCCCTTGGTACGCCGATGTGGTGCGGATGGTAACAGACGTTCCCTGGCGACTCCCACTTCGTGAAGATCTACTGTCGCAGGGCCCCATCTTGCACGCTGCTTTACCCTTGCTGGCTTTGACAGCATGGCTATTGAGTGCCAGGTGTTGAGGGACAAGGGAGCCTGAGTCAGTGATCTCCACTATGCTTAAGGCGCGCAAGTGTATTTGCGCGAGATCTATCATCGCACCTGGAAGGCCTATATTGCCTGGTGCGAGTCGGGGGGTTGGAACCCCCGTTCCTTTGCAGTTGCTCGGGTGCTGGCCTTCCTTCAACAAGGCCTGGACCAAAAGTTGGCTTTGAGCACCCTCAAGAGACAGATCTCAGCTCTGGCGATTCTGTTTCAGCGTCCCTTGGCGACGCATTCTTTGATCCGTACATTTGTACAGGATGTACGTCATGTGGCTTCTGAGGTACAGTCGCCCTTGGCGCCGTGGGATCTAAACCTGGTGCTTTCTGTACTGCAGAAACCGCCTTATGAGAAGATCAGGGATATTCCCTTACAATTGCTGTCTCAGAAGGTCGCCTTCTTGGTGGCTATCACATCCGCTAGGCGGGTGTCTGAATTGGCAGCTTTGTCGTGTAGGTCTTCTTATTTGGTCCTACATAAGGATAAGGCGGCGGTGCTGCACCCGTCTCCTTCGTTCCTTCCGAAGGTAGTATCCTCTTTTCACATTAATGAGGACATTTTCCTCCCTCCCTTGTGTCCGCACCCGTCTCACCCTAAGGAGATTGCTTTACATTCCTTGGATGTAGTGAGAGCATTGCGGGTGTATTTGGCAGCTACGGCTCCTTTTAGGAAGTTGGATGCGCTGTTTGTGCTGACGGATGGGCCGCGCAAAGGGTTGGCGGCTTCGGCGGCCACTGTTTCACGTTGGATCGGACAGACCGTGACCCATGCGTATACTGTTCGGGGACAAGTACCCCCTTTCCCGATCACGGCTCATTCCACCAGGGCGATTAGCACTTCCTGGGCGTTTAGACACCAAGCATCGGTGTCTCAGGTGTGCAAGGCGGCTACTTGGGCCTCGATGCACACTTTTTTTTGTTAAGTTTTACAAAGTTGATCTGTCAGCATCCGCGGATGCTCCTTTTGGCCGCAAAGTTTTACAGGCGCCTCCTGAGATCCTTCTGTGGGTACAGTTGTTATTGTTTGCCCACCCCTCTTGTTTGACACTGCTTTGGGATGTCCCCACGTGCCATGAATAGAGGCTGCGTCTGTCAATGAACGTAAGAGAAAATAGGATTTTATTAAGAACTTGTGTAAAATCCTTTTCTCTGAGTTCATTGACAGACCCAGCACCCACCCCTCGGTGTTGTGTTTGTACGGCTTGTTACGAACTGATATGCTATGCAGGGCTGTGGGGTTATGTGCTGAGTAAGGACGGCCCCCTGGGAGGGGCCAGCTTTGCTTTCTGAACTTTCGTTCTGCCTAGTCTACTCCTAGTAAAAGGTACATAACCCACGTGTCATGAATAGAGGCTGCGTCTGTCAATGAACTCAGAAAAAAGGATTTTACGGTAAGTTCTTAATAAAATCCTATTTTTATCTGTCCTTTTGTGGTTTATGGCCATTCTATGAGAAGTAGTAGTGTTACGGGGGAAGAGCTCCATGAAGAGAGAGTGTCCCCATAACATGCACCAGCTGGACTGTGGCTGTAAACCCAGGGATTAAGCGTTTGACTTTCTTTTTAAGGGGTCATTGAATTGTGATGAGTGCATTGGTTTGCCACTTGTGGTGAAACACTGGGCAATGAGTGGAGGACTATTGTTTCCCACTGTGGAGTGTGACGTCAAATAGAGTTTAATCTGGACTTTTAATGTCCCATTTTTATTTAAATATTTCTTGCACCTATAAGCATTATCAGATTAAGGAATTTGTATATTTTTGAGCACTTTGAATAGCACCGGACCTTATTTTGGAACATTTGGATTACTAGCAGGTGGCGTAACGATAGGGGTTGCGATTGCAACCGGGCTCCATGCTCCAGGGGGCTCATGTGCCTCCCTTGTACACCTGGATAGAAGGGATGGTGGGGGCGGCATTTAGAGTAGCCAATCTCCTCCATTTTCCTCCTAATAGAGGAAATTGGTTCCTCTATATGCTGCCCCCGCCGCCCCTCCTATCCAATTTACTTGTCTTCTGCTGTTCCCAGGGTCCCTGTGTACTTCCCTGGTCCCCCCACAAAGCTACTGTCTTCCCCCCTCCTCTCTCCTGCCAGCTGCTGTAGATTATGTGTCATGATGGAGAGATGGGAACAGGTCGGTAAATTTGTCATTTACCGGCTCCTTCCTTTTCTGAATGTACAGAGTCAGTGATTGGTACCAATTGGTTCATTCATAACTGAAGCATAGTAAACTGTTCCATTTCTGAATGAATGGGAGGCTCGGTGCACAGCTATTCCTGTCCATTCATTCTGTGCAGCTGAGGCTACACAGATGGAGATTGAGGGCTGAGGTTTGTTTAGACCTCTGATATCTCATCAAAGCCCCCCAACAGAGCTCCTAAAAAAAAAATTGTAAAAAGTAATAAAAATAAAATTGTAAAAAAGATATAATGAAAATAAAAAATAATAAAATTAAAATTAAAAACTACATACACCAGTGAGGGAACAGGATTGCAAAGGTTGCAATTGTGACCAGGCCCTGACATTTTACCACCATGGGAAGGGCTGAAGATGGCAATAAGGGGGGCACTGCAGAACTTGTGAAAGGGTGCCGCTGCGGGACCTTAATAAAGGGACCTGCGATGGGAGTAAAGGATCAGCGAGAATAGGGACAGGGGGGCCCTTCATAATTTCTTACATCGGTGCCCTGAAGGTTCTAGATACGCCTCTGATTACTGGTAATAGTCTATAGCTGCATGAATTTCAGTGTATATACCATAGTCTGTAGATGCTATAACTTTCACACAAACCTATTAATACAGGGCTCGACAATCCCAGGTCGCCATGGCGACCAGAAATCGCGTCCTGGCAAGTACCAGCCGAACCTAATCTCCCCTCGCCTAGGTTCACATTGGAGCGATTTGTCATGCGATTTGAGAGATCAAATCGCATGACAAGTCGCAGCCTATTGGCAGCAACGGCACTGTTCCAATCAACTCGACACAGATTTTTCAGCGCCGCACCGATTTGCAAAAGTAGTTCCTGTACTACTTTTGCCGATTTTCAGGTGCGATTTCAATAAACATCTGTGCATGAAGCCACACAGATGTCTATCAAGTAGCACCTGAAATCGCGCTGACCTTGCTACGTTGAAATCGCGCTACTTCAAGTGAAGTAGCCGCAATTTCAAAGTAGCATCAATGTGAACCAGGGCTCAAACACAGCTTCTCCGATTCAGTGAGAGCCGTTCTCTGCTTAATCTAACAGCTGCTAAACTTGGCAGGCTAGCTGGATATTTGTTTCTATTTAGAATATAAAAAAGAAACACAATGTATCTCTTCTTTCTTTTATGAAAGTGATGAACCCGCTGCTCTGTATGAAGGAAGTTTTAACCACTTTAAGACTAAACCTTTTCTGACATTTGTGGTTTACAAGTAAAATCCAGTTTCTCAATCGTTCATTGACGGACGCAGCCTCTATTCTTGACATGTGGGGCTTATGCAGCTTTCACTAGGAGTGGACGAAGTTCAGCTCAAGCAGACACAGCCCCTCCCAGGGGGCAGTCCTCACTTGGCATAACCCCTCCAGCCCTGCTCAGCAACTCCGTTTTTTATGCTTAGTGCAAGGAGTAGGACCTGGCTCCCTGCTGGGATCTGCAATTCCCCATTCTTTTTCTCATTTTTTTCAAGAATTCTGATGAGTACAATCAAATAGCCGGCTGGGTGACAGGCTGGATATCCTAGATCCAGGGTGTCTACCCAGCACGGCCAACGGATGCGAGCCGACCCTTAGCTGTACGCGGGTTCAGCTGCGTCAGGCCTCGTTCCGTGCGAGGCGGCCGGCAGGTTAAACGTCCCGCCAGCACACCTAGGACGGGCACCTGTCTAGAGTGGTAAGTACGGTAGGGCGGCGGGTGGTGTTCCCCCTTTTTTCCTAGGTATAGGTGTTCTGCCTATCCTCAGACCAGCTGATCCAGGGCCTTAAGTATCGCTGTGATGCGGCCCTCGACATGGCCCCCGTGCTGTCCAAACTGTCCATGTTTGCAATCGTCATCAGACGTCTGCTTTGGCTTAGATGCTGGACAGGAGACCAGGCGTCAAAGAAGAGCCTGATGGACCTGCCTTTTGAAGGGGGTCGCCTCTTTGGGGCTTCCCTCAACGAGATCATCAAGGATTACATTGGGGGGAAGAGTACTTTCCTTTCGGAGCCCAGAAGGGGCAAGGAGTCCGGTGCAGGGCGGGCCCTTCCTTCTCTACTCAAAAGAGGTTTTTTCGTGCGCCACGTGCCTCGAACAAGGTCTCTCAGCCCGCTAAGGCCCCCGCGGGGGGCCCGAAGCGTCTCTGGCAGCGTAAGTCCGAGAAGGTGGAGGAGGAGTCCTCCGCATGATGGGTCGCCCCCACCCGCTGTTCGGGTGGGGGGGGGGCGGCTCTTACGGTATGCTTTCCGGCACCAGGCGTCGATTTCTCAGGTGTGCAAGGCGGCCACTTGGACCTCGGTGCACACTTTTTCCAAGTTTTACACAGTTGATGTTGCAGCTTCTTCTGATGCTGCTTTCGGCTGCAAAGTTTTGCAGGCTGTGGTGAGGCGCATCTGTCACTTCCCGGAGAACTCTTTTGTTGGGTACTTTTGTTCTTGTTGCCCACCCCTCGTTGTGACACTGCTTTGTGACATTCCCACATGTCAAGAATAGAGGCTGCGTCCGTCAATGTGTGATTGAGAAAATAGGATTTTTTGACTTACAGTAAAATCCTTTTCTCTGAGTTCATTGACGGACGCAGCACCCACCCCCTCTTCTGTTGAGTTTGTACTGCTTGCTACGAACTGAGTTGCTGAGCAGGGCTGGAGGGGTTATGCCAAGTGAGGACTGCCCCCTGGGAGGGGCTGTGTTTGCTTGAGCTGAACTCCGTCCACTACTAGTGAAAGCTGCATAAACCCCACGTGTCAAGAATAGAGGCTGCGTCCATCAATGAACTCAGAGAAAAGGATTTTACGGTAAGTCAAAAAAAAAAATCCTATTCTTTCCTGCTAGAAAATGACTTGGAACCCCCAAGCATTATATATATATATATATATATATATATATATATATATATATATATATATATATATATATTTTTTAGCAGAGACCCTAGAGCAGGGATATGCAATTAGCGGACTTCCAGCTGTTTCAAAGCTACAAGTCCCATCATGCCTCTGCCTGCGAATGTCAGTCTTGCTATCCCTCATGGGACTTGTAGTTCTGCAACAGCTGGAGTTCTGCTAATTCCATATCCCTGCTCTAGAGAATAAAATGGCGATTTTTGCAATATTTTATGTCTCGAGGTACTTGCGCAGCAGTCTTTCGAGCGCAGTTTTTTTGAAAAAATACACTTAAATCAAAAAAAAAGTTAGCCCATTTTTTTTATTTTTTTTGTATAATGGGAAAGATGTTACACTGCGAAAATCTTAAGCTTTATTCTAAGCAACAAAATTGTGATAAAGCCCTGTGTACCATCTAAAAATGACCACTCTCTATGTGCAGCTGGGCTCCAGTATTTTATGGTGACCGGAAACCTACCAGAGCAATGAAGTCAATGTGGGGGGGACACATGTAGACAGGAAGTGGCTGCAAAGAAGCAGCAGAAAATCAGCAGCATTGGAATACTTTTCACCCTTTTTTATGTTTTTATTTAAAATGTCTCTAAGGCTTTATTTTAGATGTGCAGTTGGGTGGTAAAAATGTACAATAGAGACACGTTTTTGCCACCCACCAATGGCCACCCTTAAGCTGCATTAAGCAGCAGATGAGGGTGTTTTGCATGCCGCGGTCATGATGCATTAGGCCTAATAACTGCCCCCTTATAACAGGGTTTTAGTGTCCCTCTTTCTGGCCAGCCTATAACCCTGATGTAACAGTGTTACGTTGGCGTTACTGACCGGCTGCTCTGCTGTGAGTAAGTTTGGGTTAGGGGGGCGCAAATTACTTGCCTTACCCCGGGGGGGCGCGGACAACCCACACTGCGCTAATAAAAAACTGGCTCCTAACTTTTTTTTTTTTTTTTTAATCCGAAAAGAAAATTTTATTGAACATAGTGCAATAACATGGTTGCCACATTTTTTCCAGAAAAATGCAGTTGCATGTCAATAACAAAGTACATAGCAGTTTTGGACATATCTTCTAGGATTTTGGTTCATCATATCAAGAGATTAATGAGTCTAAATGTCAACCGTCGTTTGTACAGGCACTACAGTTGCAAGAAAAAGTATGTGAACCCTTTGGAATGATATGGATTTCTGCACAAGTTGGTCATAAAGTGTGATCTGATCTTCATCTAAGTCACAACAATAGACAATCACAGTCTGCTTAAACTAATAACACACAAAGAATTAAATGTTACCATGTTTTTAATGAACACACCATGTAAATATTCACAGTGCAGGTGGAAAAAGTATGTGAACCCCTAGACTAATGACATCTCCAAGAGCTAATTGGAGTGAGGTGTCAGCCAACTAGAGTCCAATCAATGAGATGAGATTGGAGGTGTTGGTTACAGCTGCCCTGCCCTATAAAAAACACACACCAGTTCTAGGTTTGCTTTTCACAAGAAGCATTGCACGATGTGAATGATGCCTTGCACAAAAGAGCTCTCAGAAGACCTATGATTAAGAATTGTTGACTTGCATAAAGCTGGAAAGGGTTATAAAAGTATCTCCAAAAGCCTTGCTGTTCATCAGTCCACGGTAAGACAAATTGTCTATAAATGGAGAAAGTTCAGCACTGCTACTACTTTCCCTAGGAGTGGCCGTCCTGTAAAGATGACTGCAAGAGCACAGCGCAGACTGCTCAATGAGGTGAAGAAGAATCCTAGACTGTCAGCTAAAGACTTACAAAAGTCTCTGGCATATGCTAACATCCCTGTTAGCGAATCTACGATACGTAAAACATGAAATGAAGAATGGATTTTATGGGAGGATACCACAGAGGAAGCCACTGCTGCCCGAAAAAAACATTGCTGCACGTTTACAGTTTGCACAAGAGCACCTGGATGTTCCACAGCAGTACTGGCAAAATATTCTGCGGACAGATGAAACCAAAGTTGAGTTGTTTGGAAGAAACACACAACACTATGTGTGGAGAAAGAGGCACAGCACACCAACATCAAAACCTCATCCCAACTGTGAAGTATGGTGGTGGAGGCATCATGGTTTGGGGCTGCTTTGCTTCGTCAGGGCCTGGACGGATTGCTATCATCGAAGGAAAAATGAATTCCCATGTTTATCAAGACATTTTGCAGGAGAACTTAAGGCCATCTGTCCAGCAGCTGAAGCTCAACAGAAGATGGGTGTTGCAACAGGACAACCACCCAAAGCATAGAAGTAAATCAACAACAGAATGGCTTAAACAGAAGAAAATATGCCTTCTGGAGTGGCCCAGTCAGAGTCCTGACCTCAAACCCGATTGAGATGCTGTGGCATGACCTCAAGAAAGCGATTCACACCAGACATCCAAGAATATTGCTGAACAAACAGTTCTGTAAAGAGGAATGGTCAAGAATTACTCCTGGCCGTTGTGCACGTCTGATCTGCAACTACAGGAAACGTTTGGTTGAAGTTATTGCTGCCAAAGGAGGTTCAACCAGTTATTAAATTCAAGGGTTCACATACTTTTTCCACCTGCACTGTGAATGTTTACATGGTCTGTTCAATATCATTTCAAAGGGTTTGCATACTTTTTCTTGCAACTGTATATTATATAGTCAACAAGGAATTTATGTAATGAATAACTCTTGGCCATATGGCTGTAAGGAGAAAGGAGAAGGGAGAAGGGGGGGGGGGGGGGGGGGGGGGG